>BGZK01001954.1:0-91392 GCA_005406025.1 Eumeta japonica | reverse complement strand
ATTAAGGACAGATAAAATTCAAACTAAGGATATTTCTTTCACAGTTATAGGGTCATGTTGCCCTCTAGAGAATGGACGTTTTCCTATTTTTTTATTAAGAAATGTTATTAATTCATTGCCGTCTCCTGTTGTGATAGAGGGGGATGTTACGGACATCCGCGCTCTTAATGATAATTTGTAAATAAATATATTATTTTGATTTATAAGAACGGACTGACGATGGGTTAAGAATCCTTTTGTGTTTTATTGTATTTTGTGTTAATTAAATAATTTGAATGTTTGTCTTATTATGAGGAACGTACTGATAGATCCACCTGACGCTCTTACAGCGGCAGTCGATAGCCTTAATGACGTCAACGACACGCATGACTGACTTAGAGTAGGTCAAACCGATAGTTAGGTCATCAACCTGAGCTCCCTTACTCCACCCGGCCGCCGCAGGCCGCTCCTGGCTGGCAGGAGGAACGGGAACCGACCCGTGACGGTCTCGATGACATCCTATGCCGAGGCGACACCCCCAGGAGTCGTCCATAGGCATGTCACGCGCCGTCGGCACTCACACGTGCCGTCCGGCCGCGCCCCTCAGTTGACTCCTCCGGCAGTGGCCCGCGGCGCACGCCTCGGCGTGGCGCAGCGGGATCGGACGCCAACTCACCAGGACTACCACATCTTCCGCGAGTACGAAAACCTCCGGCAACTATGCCGTCGAGGTCGCGCCCGACGCCCATGGGACTAACAACGGGCCGTCCTGCGTGTGTTGCCGAACACGCGCGCCGTGCGCGACGCTTCGCGCTGCTCCCGACGGGCCTGCTATTTTGTGATACTCACTCTATTGAGACCCCGGATTTACACCACTGCACCAAAGCTGATGTCGCCGCATTTTAATTCAAAATGCAGGCGGTTCGGCACCGCGGCCATCCCGGACGTGCAGAGCGCACTGGTACGGCCGCCCCGGCGCCGGACGCTGAAGTGTCCGTTGCGCCGCGCGCCTACCACGTTGCAGACGGCGGCGCCTGCCCGACATCGTGGGAACAATTACCGGTTCAGAACCGATGCTTCGGGGACCCTCGCCGTTCAGATAGACCACCCTGACGAGGGGCCAGAAGAAGAAGAGGACAGCCGCCACCGCGTGCTGCTTCCGGGTGCTGCTGCCGAGTCGCCGGTGCGCTGCCTTGACGTGGTCAGCGTTCATCGGCCTGGAGGGGCGGTGGTCGTCTGCGTGCGATCGATCGAGTGTGCCCTCCCTCCCGCCCTCGTCAACCACTGCGCTTCACAACCCGGTGCCCCCACTCGACGCTGAGCGCGGCGGCAACGCGCGCGCCGCGGGTGGCCTGGCGTAGGCACCGGATTGACACCAAGACAGGACTGAACGAAGAGGTCGAAGGACGCTGCTCGCTGACACGTACCCCTGGCTGCTGTCGTCTGATGCGTGGATAGCCTGATCAGTGGTCGGCAGGCGCGCTCGGTTAGATCTACGTCTACGGTCAACGCGTGCCGCCTTGATCCGATCGGCGTCCACCAGCGTCCGACCACCGGCGGTCGGCCGTGTGCAGCTTGAGCTGCGCCTCCTACCCGCCGGCGCCCTCCGCTGGACGGCTGCGCATGCGCGCGTGCCCGCGGGCGGTGCGGCGATGGCACCGGCAAAATACCAGAAATAATGGTTTTAACCATTACCACTTGATCCGTCGGGGTCGTGTCCCCGACGAGAAGACGCCCGGGCATGAGGCAACAATAAGTCCTCCGTCCCGTACCTGCACCCTGAACGAGGGTGTGGAAGAACCACGAACGAACGGCCGCGCTGGGTGAAGCTATAGAAGTCGTCCGACCGGTCGCCAGACTCGTCGCCTGACTATATAGCATAGCCGATCACCGACTTCACTTTCAGGGGGAATTTTTTAGGGGGTTTCAGTCCTACACTACTCACGCGTACGGGCGCGAGGGTGTGCAGGATAGACATTTTATATTTTGTAATGTTTGCCTGTTTGTGTATATTTATTGTTTTTAGTGGAATTTCTTGCCTTGTTTTTTTTTTATTTGTTTTTCGTATATTGTGTTTTGTCATATTTAATTACGAAATCATTGTAATACGCATATGAGTTGCATATAAAATTGTGCTTTAACAAATCTGAATATCGAAACGTTGTCCATCATTTTGCGCACACACCGCAAGAATCCGTACTCCGAGGCGACTGTGAAGAAAATCCGAAGTGCGGGCTTACGCGGTGATACTGAAATCACCGTTACAGGGGGTTTTAATGTTCATTATACAGTATTTGTATCAGCTACTAATAAGCCTAGAGGGATTCAAATATACATACTAGATGAATTAAACATGTGTATATTAAATACCGGCAAACCAAGAACTATAAATAGACCATATCAACTTGCTTCTGCCATTGATATTGCTTTTTTGTCTCCTAATTTATCAGCATCAGCAGAATGGTGCGTGTCTTCTGAAGACGCGTTGGGTAGCTACCACTTCCCTTCAGTAGTTAATTTAGCTATAAGAACCGAAATTTATTATTGTGCAATGTGCGTAGTGAATTGAAAAGTCTACTTACAAGAAAACTGACTGGTTTAGATATCACAAAAAATCTATTAACTTTTTTGGTGAGTTGTTTCTACAACCTAATGTTTTTTTAGCTTATGAAAGATTTTGTGAGTTATTGTATGAGTTTAGACAAGAATTTATTCCAATTCACAAAGTTTCAAGTAGTGGTCAAAAAACTCGTGAACACGTTCCTTGGTGGAACGATGTTTGCGATAGTGCAGTAAACCAAAGTAGATTAGCGTTTCACGCGTATAAATGTTATCCTACAGTAGAAAATTATTTGATATACAAAAAACTGGACGCTTTGAAGAAGCGTAGTATCAAAGAGTAGAAAATTATAAATTAAAAACATTTCTGTTCCAGTTTTGAGCGAAATATTTTCACTAATGAAGTATAGAAAATTGTTAATATATTCAATCGTAAACGCTCATCAGCAAGACCCAAAATCGATAGTTTTATTGCAGACTTTTTAAATAAACTTGCTTCCAATCAGCCATTGAACGACACTGATCATCTAAATGAAATTTTTGATGATAATGATTTAAATACTCATTTGAATCTACCACTTTTAGAGTAGGAATTTAATTTATCATTGAATAGTAAAAAAGACACTACTCCAGGCTTAGATGATATCCCACATATATTAATAAAACGTCTACATAATTCAGCCAAAACAATTTTCCTACAAATCTAATAAACTTTGGCAACATAATGTAATACCTGATTCTTGGAAAGCAATTGCCGTAGTACCTACTCTAAAACCTGAGAAAGACCCGAATTTGGCCAATTTTTACCGACCTATATCACTTTCTTCATGCATTGGGAAAATTTTCAAAAATATGATACAGATTAGGTTAGAAATGTATGTAGAGTTTAGATTAATCATTCCACTAGATCAATTTGGATTTAGAAAAGGTAGAGGTACAATAGATAGCTTATTAAAATTTGTGGGTGACATACAACATGCATTTTTTAATAATAAATATATAATCAGCGTATTTTAAGATGTCAGTGGTGCATTTGATAATGTGGATGTAGAACGTTTGGTAGAGATTTTTCACAATTATAACATACCAGGTAAAATATATAAATTGGTTTTTAATTTCTTTTTGTCACACTGTGTATATTAAATTTAACCGGAGTTATTTTGTTCCAAATGTAGCTCGTAAGAGTTTTACGCAAGGGGCAATGTTATCTCCACTAATTTATCTTTTGTATACAACACAAATACACTCATTCATTACAGTAAATAATTTATCAATATTACAATACGCTGACGATATTATGTTGTACACGTCTGACATAATTTTATTACAAGCCCTAAATATTATAAATGAAGGCCTAAATAATTTATTTTATTATTACAAAGAAATCCTGAAATTAGATATAAATCCACATAAAAGTTCAGCAAGAATTTTTAGTGAAAAGAGCAACAATTCTTCTGGAATTACAAATGTATCATATTGTTCTGTAAATATAACTATAGCCGAGGAAAAAAGTTCTTAGGTTTAATTTTTGATACGAAAATACTTTTTAATTCGTATGTAAATAAAATTGTAAATAAAATGCCAAAAAGTATCAACATAATGAGACATTTGGTAAGCGTACCTTGGGGTATGGATCCGAAATTATTAAACATGATCTATAAAGCTATTGTTAGAAGTCACTGTGAGTAGGCCTTATAATTTATGTTAAGTTTATAAGGCCGTCTCTATTTCGCAAGTTAGAAGTAATGCAAAAGAAAGGACTATGAATAATAACCGGTGCGATATGTTCTACACCAATAAACTCGCTAGAAATAGAGGCAGGCATATCTCCAATAGATATTAGTCCTAAGTATTTAAGTTTTATTGTAAGATATTAGTTAATAACCAGTATTTGTATTCATATAAAAATAACAATTTGTTACAACGGACACATATCAGTGAAAGAAATTATTTATATAAATACATAGACCTTAAGGATTGGTGGGAATTCAGTACATAGTAGTACTGCCTTTTATTTGCACTGTATATTAAAGAGAGACTATTAAAAGCAATGAAAACTTTTTACTATATGTAAATAATGAGAAACGGGATTAAAGAAGGATTTTTACGAATGGATCTGAAACAAACAACATACAATAGCGGCATATTATGGTTCTCAAACAAAATTTAGGCGTTATTTTCTACTCGATAAAAACGCTTCAATATTTACGTCTTAAGTGTATGCTATATTCACAGCATTGCAGTACATAAAAGGAATTGAAAATGATTCCTGCTTTGTGATAATTACCGATTCTCTGAGTGCTTTACAATATCTGGTAACTACAAAAGTACCATATAAGAATAATTTTTAGCTCGTGAATATTTGTATCATATCAATAATAAGAAAACTGAATTCCTATGGGTGCCATCAAATTCCGGAATCATGTGCCATGAAATTGTGGATAAATTATTGAAGATACAGACACCATTAATAAATGAAGCTCTATATCCGGTGCCATTAGTTCCTAAGACTGATTATTACCTAAAGATAAAAATAAGGATGTTCGATTGTTGGTCTCGAGATTGGGAGTACGCTCGACAGTATTGGGGGAAATGGTATTGGGTAGCATAGCCGACCCAATTACTTCACTTTCAGGAGGAATTTTTTAGTGGGTTTCAGTCCCACACTACCCACGCGTACGGGCGCGAGGGTGTGCAGGATAGACATTTTTTACCTCCTCCTCGCCGCAAGAGGGAAACAAAAAAAAAAAAGGTACGCATATATACAAATATTCGAGTGAAACCATGGTATTTCGAGTTAATATCTCCAACAAGAAAATTTATTAATACATTAAAGATTTGGCCACGGGAAGTTTGCAGCTCATCTTAAAAGAATAAACATCATCTACTCAGCTGCCTGTGAATATTTCACAACCAATAAAGCCATCCTAGATCATTTAATTCTGCATTGTTCCGCCTTCAATATTTAAAGGCTGTTGTCAATAGACGGCTTACTGAACACATACAAAGGTAAGGAAATTCCCCGCCTCTTGTCATCTATTCTTCAAAACTCTGAAAGTTATGGACTGATTTATGATTATATTAATTCAACCATTGAAGAGTTATAAACAACATCTACATTAACGAAGCATTATAAGAAAACTGATGATTGAAAATAAACCATCATAAGACAAAGGAATGATGCTTTGGCTGTATAGGTCTACACCGAATGCCGTAACACTTATTAAAAAAAAAAAGTTTTGACAACTTCAAAATAAAAACAATCTCGACAAAATATTAAAAAATGACAAAACGAACGTAAAATTGGACTAAATGCCATTAAGAAATGTCTTCGAATCAAGCTAGTAAGAAATGAAAAATAATTCAAGAAGTTATAGGCTAACGGTTCCTATTCAAAATAATAATATATATTTTATTAATTGTTCTAATTCAATTAAAATCAAACAATGGAAAATCCATATACGATTATTACAAACTTAACAATACTTACTTGATGAAAACAAACATAGCAATCTCTAAATTTCTGCCCTTGTTTATCTTTAAAACCTTCATGTGAATCTAGTCCAAACTTGCTTTAGATCTTCTAATTCTACTCTATTGAGTAGCAAAACATGCAGCACAAAAATGTATGTATCTTTAGAGATACAGGTTTTTATTGTTTACAAAATCAACAAAAACGGAGATTCTCATCTTTGCTTCTATACCCTTCAGCTATTCATAGTCAACTCAATATTACCAAAATTGTCACTCAACTTTCTAAAATAATCCATTCATATGCCTTGTAATATGTGCTTATAACATACTAGGTTCCTACTGCATCGTAGAATTTAAATCTGATCAAATCTCTATTCAATATTGAATACCGTTGATTTTCATGTGCTAAATCCTCACTTGATCATAATATAATCTCAGCATCGGTGTTTTTAGGTCAACTTCGCAGGCCATATGAATCGCTTGTCCTTAAAATTTATTGAAAGACTAACTTGTCAAAGGCGAAAATAGATTTGAACTTGAGGGTTCAAGAGAATAAAACAAAAATGTTCAAGAAATGACATTAAATGTCATGTAAAAAACTTTTAATGGGCATTTGAACTCCCAAAATTATCCTCTGTGTAACCTGAGGAGAATTTTGGGGGTTAAGAATTTATAAAATTATAGCACTTATATTTATTAGTTAATGCCCTCTGTTGGGTGATAGCAATCCTGTTATCCTCTATTTCTAGGATAGCACGGTTAGTATTTTACAATACCATTATGCCAAGCTATTTAATTTTATAAATAACATAAATTTTTCAAATAGTTATTAGTTCTTTAAATATGAAATTGCTTTGGAATACTTAAGCACAGATATTAATGCTTACACTTTGAATGCAGATGCTTACCTAGGAAATGTAACTTTATCAACTTAGAAGAATGTAGTTACAATTATTGTTATTTTTGGAGTCGGTGTCTATTGCTAGGTATATTGTAGTGTTTCCTTGGCTGACACCGACATTACATTATATTATCGTATTTATTTGATTGATTAAAATGTGACCACATGGGAAGCACCAGCTTTCAAATAAAAAAAGAATTATCCAAATCGGTTCACCCAGTTAAAATTCTGAGGTAACAAATATAAAAAAAATAGTCAAATTGAGAACCTCCTTCTTTTTGAAGTTGATTAAATATAAATGACCACTATAAAATGTGGCACGTCACTAAGTCACTAGTGTCAGTTGGAAACATAAAATATTTTAGATGGTGCCTTTGTATATGTATTACAACAATAGACAAGAAATATCTATTACTAAAAGTACACAATGAACTAAAGAATTACCAAACCAAAACAAATGTTCAATCTTTTTGATCTTGTCCAAAAATTGGCATAAGCCAGTCCTGTCGCCCGACTACGACAAAATATTTTTCAAATTTTAATATAGTGAGAATAGCAAGAAATTAGAGGAGTCAGCCTATTGCAAATAGGAATGATACTGTTACACTAATTAATAACGACAGTGCCATCTCGTACTTAGTAGTTAAAATCCATGACTAGACTAATTAAATGTATTATATACCTTTATTTTCTAGGTTCTTCCAAGTTGTTGGTTTAGTCTCTAATGAGATCAGCTCCTTAGTCTCTAAGGGGCTGATCACCAGCAGCAAAATTACAATAATTGTCGAATTTCGAAGGAATGCCTGGTGAATAGTGTTCTTTGTAGTGAAAGTGAATCATTTCTGTTGTATATATGGAACTAACATATAGGGGATAGAAAATGCTAGACAGAAATGATCAATCATCTCTTGAGAGGTTTTATATAATCTATACATATAATGGAATTTAAATAATAAAATATACTAAAAAATGTGTTTTATTTATTATTTATACATAAAATTATAGGCAAAATATTCTTGAATGTTCATATCATATCAATTGTTTATATATGTTATCATGCATATTCATTTTTAAACATCTCTCGGCTTTAATTCGTATGGAACCCATTTAATTACCTTGTTTACGAATCATTCTTAACGATTTTAAACGATGCGAGACTGCTTGTTGAGTGACTTTTAAAGTAAATGCAAGTTCCTTTTGTGTTTGAGACTAATCTTCCTCCAATAATTTCTAATTCTGCATCCTCATAAATTTTGGCTCCACTGCGACCTTTGTCTTCTATGTCAAAATCACCGTTTTTAAATTTTTATAAGCACTCACGACATGTTTTCTCATTCAAGGCAGCCTCATTATATGATTCTACGAGCAATCGATGTGCCTCAGTTACAGATTTTTTTTTAAATTAAAGAAGTAAATTAAAAGTGACACAAATGATGCTATTTAGCTCAAATTTAAACATTTTTGGATAAAAAAATATATGATGCTAATATGAAGTTAATATGATAGGGTTATGTTGTTCTTGAATGAGCAACCTAATTTTCAAACCAGTTATCATATGAAAATTCTAACGTAAGCCTCGTGCCATGCCATCTCTCTCAAAACGGCAGAAACTTATTTGTATTAGGAGGAAGAATTACATGAGATAATTTTTTAATTATGAATTTCATTAACTTTTTTTAATGAAAACTATTTTTATGTGAAAATGTGATGGTTTCCACTTCTGATGGGATCATACTTTAAGAGTAGAAAATAGAATCAATATTATCGACAAATTGGTGATAAATAAGAGTATAAGCTGTAGATTTTTTTCAAAGATAATAATTTGTGTTAAAGAAATTCATCATTTTGTATTACACTGAATAAATTATTTTATTATGAACCAATGCTTAAAGAAAAAATACATTTTGATAGCTTAATTCCTTAGCTTTCTAATAAAAATAAAGGAAATTATTCTTTCATGCCTTGGTAACAGAAAAAAATTAACAAAAAAAATTTTTAGTTTTACTCATTTACCTGGAAAATTAAGTCGCTAAGATCATATTATTATACTTTTATTGCAAAGCCTGTGTTCATCTCAATAATTCATGGGAAGTATCTTAAAATACCTTCCAGGAAGCGCTTCTTTTGCCCGATTGCAGGGTGCCAGTGAAATCAGTGAAAGTATACTCTTGTGTATGGTTTCTACTAATAAACTAACAAATTCTTTACTACCAGCAAATTAATATTGATTAGGTTTGATGCACTTATACCATAAAATAATGAATTACAATGATAAAAAACATATTCCTTTTGCTCTTTGCTTAACAAACCTAACTAAATAATTACTCGTTAAGATAATTTACAAAATATAAACAACAGAACAAAATACATCTATAGAAAATAATTACAGTACATCAAACCAGTCCATGATATAGGGTAATAAATTAACAGATAAATAATAATTTTATTTCATATTTTACAAATGGTAGATATAGGTAAAAATTCATTGATATTTAACTTAAACTATTTTCCATAATCTTCCATCAAAACAATTTTAACTGCTAATCACTGTCTGAACTGTTTTTATCTTCCTTTTGTTCGACAGGGATTTCTTGTTTGTAGTGTCTGTATTCTGGTTTCAACTCCCACATGTTTTTATGTGGATTTTTTGAATTATAGTTGCATACTTCATTAAGTATTTCTTTTAGGTACACAATAGGTTGTCTTGTAATCTGTAATTATATTATTATACTATTTAATGATCATTTGGATTATCAATATTCAATATTTTAAACATTTTAAAATAAGCAATTTAAGTATCAAATTTCCGAATTCATAGTACATTTTATAATAATAGGAATAATAAATATGGTTTACCTTTTGTAGATCTTTAATATTATAATACTGATGTTTTTCAAATGCGGCAAACAACATATTAAGGACTGCTTCTTTGTCATCCCGAGCTTTCTTTCCTTCTGCTTTCTTTTTTTCCTGGTATTCAATCTAAAATAAAAATATTCTCTAAAAATATTTGAATATGACTCTGGATTGATACCAAAGTATCCCATATCATTAACAATGAAACAAATTTATATCAGTATAATTTAATATTAATTATGCTGTCTGCATCTGAATTGATAATAAAATACTGAACAGAAAGTAAATCATTTGTTTATATCACTCTTAGTATATTACACTAGTAGGTTGAGAGAATGAGGAACTATTAAAAATGAGAGTTCTATAAAATCTCAAACAATAAGAACGGGATAAGTAAAAAGCTAAGTATTCTATTGATTATTTATATATAAGACCTTAAGAGACAGCACGAACAACAAAAAAGGAAAGAAATATAATAGTATGTATAGCAAAAAAATTCTTAAATGTCTATAAAAAGTATTATGAAATAAAAGCTTTTCATAAAAAATCTATCAAAAAAAAGAAGGTGATTAGTGGTTATTACATTATAATGATACAAAATTATTTACAATATATTATACTCACATTATTTTTGTGGTCCGAAACAGGCTTAAAGTTTTGTACAATTCTATCTAATTGTTGTACTTGCCGATGAGGCATAGATGCTTTCCTAATAGATTCGGATTTCAATTTGTAATATGTACTATCTGCATATGGTCGACATTCCAATTTCTGTACAATACGACCTTCCATATAAAGTTTTTCTGATTCGGGAACAACTGTATCGGTGTTTGTAGCTGTAACAAAAAAATGAAAATAAAATAGTAACATTAAAACCACAACTTTATAAATTGTTGGAAATTTTTAAATCAATGAGAGAATTTTATGAAACATATTTAAGTAACCATAGGACAACAAAACTTAACTCAAGCTTTAATTACTTACTTATCCATAATTGAATATTCAAGTTTTTAAATGAACAGCTTAAATTTGCAGTAACAGAAGCCTTCAAAACGTATTACACAGGTTCAAAGTAAATATGCAAATAACTAATTAAATGAAAATTTTAATAGTTATATCTGCTGCCAATGATGATTATAATCAAATAAGTAGGATATTTTTAACTGTACTCCATTCACATGTATAGGGTTAATAATGTCTATTTTTCATGTTATTTGTATTGTATGAATTGAAAAAGAAATATAATAATGATCAATGGAATAATGACAATTTTACCTTTACAAAACAAACAAATAAGCAAATACTTACGAACAACATGAGAAAATACTCCTAATGATTGTCTCGTAACATTTGACACGTCAAGTCGATGTTCTTTTGGTATACTTCCCTCACCAGGTTCCTTTATACATAACACACCTTCAGAGAGTGATAATTCCACCTTAGCACGTTGCCCAGGAACACGAGAGATTTTCAACTTGCCCACTTCAATATTTCCTGGAGCTTTTTCCCATTTATTTGCCACATATTTTGGTACTTTTACCAACCATACGCCTCTACCAGTATTTGATAAATCCAATTCACGATCAATATGAGCGACTGGATTAGCCATATTAAATCAAACCGATACCAAATAAAAATAATTGTAGGATGAATGTAGAATTGGTATACCTAAATCGAGTAATACTAAAGGGAAAACTATAAAATAAAGATATAATAACCAACTACAAACGTCTTATGACAACCTTCCACAGAGTGCAACTATATATTTATATTCCTCTATGGTGCAACTATCACTTAGCACAGATAATACCAAAGAAGACACCACTGCTCATTAGAAAGCTCTATGGTGGAAGACATTGGGCAAGAAACACTACACTTTTGACAAATATAACAACAACAAATTTGATAACAATGAAAATCAGGATCAGTATTGCAAAGTTGATTGCTGCAGAATAAGCTAAAGTGAGTAAAAAAAAAATGCAAAATATACTAAATACATTTTCGTTACGATAAATAAAATATCAACAAGTTTGTTTGTTTGAGTGTATTTTGAAACAAAATCGATACATGTGTCATTTTTTAAGACATAATATTTATAATTAAAACAAATAGAATAGAAATTTTATAAAGAACAACAGATTATACCGTGAATTATCATATATTGTAATGAGTATTTTGTATTTATTCATTTAAAGTACCATCAAAAGCCGACATATAAAGCGATTTAAAAGAAATAGACCTAAGGAACACCAGTCTGGTATTTCTTGTGTTGTAATATTATTCGGTCGCTAAACTATAGAGACTTTGCTGTTATACTAATGGAGTCGTATTTTTTTAATTATTATTATTTTTATATCTATTCACATCTTAAAATTGTCTCAAAAGGGAAATCAAATAATAGATTAAACCTATTCAAAATAAATTATGTATAATATATTTGAATTTGTTTATCAACCAGGATAAACATATATAGGTATATGTTTATCAAGTATATGTTAACGCTTAATGAATCGTCACCTTGTTTTATTACATAAATAACAAGAAAGTTTTATATTACTGTACTCTATACACCTTAAAGTTTTTTCATGTGTATTCACCGATATTATGAAATTAAAGATTCATATTAACTTTAATCTTTCGGTGGTTACTATATACATTAAGCTATTTATGAAGAAAAATGTACTACGACTCTTATTTTAAATCTTTATAATCTTATAAACTTTATTATTGTACGAACCAAAAAAAAATTAATAAAGATTTAAAATAGTATTAAACCACTCTACTGATGTCTTGTTTCAGAACAACACGTGTAAATTGAAAAAAAATAGGGCTTATCGTCTTCCAGTAATAAAATGATCGTTACTTGTTTTTTTTTGCATTAAAAAATTATCCTTATGTTATGACATTTCGGTTGAAATGTCAGATGATAAATAATGTTTCTTTCTTTTTTTTCCTTAGGCACAGCAAAATGGTACCGTTAAATGTGAAACAGAGACGTTATTTACACTTTGAGTCATTTTTTGACGTTAAAATAGTAAGCTATTGTGCATCTTCTCTTTTTTATACATCTATGATTATTACTTACACCTATACATTATACCCATATTAGATAGAATTATGTCTAGATAGACATTTGATAGAAAAAAAACGAGTGAGCCTTACAGTAATTACATTTGGTGTGTAACATCTGACATCTCATTTTGGGAATAAACAACATCAACATCATATCCTAAAAAAATGATTCTTATATTATATGAAATGATTTTTCATATATTATCATTTCACATATCTACAACTAATTCTTATTAATGAAAATTGTTTTTATTTAGTTTTTTTTGAATATTTTTATTGAAAAACATTTTGACCTGTGTTCATTTCGAGCTTGAGCTTATCACTTCAAAAAGCTATGAGCGGCTCAGCTTCTGATGAACTGAAGTTTATGTTAAAATAAACACTTAAAATCATGGGAAGAAAGTGTTAGTTTTTTTTAAGAGAGCGGAACCATCTTCTGTGTATGGTAAAAGTACGAAATGCAGAAAATCTATTATTTTTTGTCTGACAGCCAACACTAATATCGCAAACACTCATTGATCAAATCAAAAAACGCGCGCTTCCTGTTATTCCGGGGATGTTACTCACTTCCATCACTTTCTACGAAATCACTCATACAGATAGCAGGAAAGTGAGAGGAAAGATGTTAGACATTAATTAAATGTGTCATAAACATACTAAAAACATATGTTAATGGATATAAAAATACACCAAATCTAGCATTAAGTATGTTAAATTGGCATCACTGAATACCAGCTGCTGAATACTACTATCTTTACTCTGAGCTATGACACAAGCTGTGTAGGCAACACTTGAAATCTTTTCCTCTAAGAACCACTTCAAAACCTCGTATATAACTGTATATACAACAGTAAAAAAAATACTAAAAACCCTAATTACAATATATAAAATTTTTAAAGTTAGTTTATAAACTGGATAGCAAAAAACAAGTAAATTGTAAATGCGACTGAGGTAAATATTTGTTCATTAAAATAAGAATATCTCTTTGAATAAAATATGGGAAACATGGTACAATATCATATAATATTATTCAGTATACAATAATTTTTTATATATTAAATATATAAAAGATTATTATATATTGCACATTTAATGTCACGTTTCACCATTTTTTTAAAGAAATATTTTTGTTTTTCGTAGTATATTATAGACACAATAATATCAAAAATAAAAATCATGCAAGATAACAAAATTGTAAAACAATAAAAGATTATTAGAACGTAAGTTCTTTTTGTCATATTTTATCATAATCAATAATATTCAAAAACTCCTTTGTAAATATAATATTTGTAAGTCCCCTAAATTAGTTTGATTAGCAACGGCATCTTGCATCAAAAAGCAACAAATATTAAAAAAATAACTGCTTTAAAAAGCAAGTAGTGAAACACTTTGTACAATGAGTGAACATTGTGGAAACTCCCATATGAATATAAAATAGAAGCGAGCGTGCTGTATGGACCGTTGATATTAGGTACGATGTGTGCGAAAGTACACACGCGAAAGAGCAATGCGCGCGCAATTTCTAGTAGAAGAATCTAGACTCTTCCGTGTGGTGCCACGCGCTCGTACACAGACCTTGCTGCCGACGGTGAGGTTTCATTCACCAAGAGGCCAACACTGTGAGAAAGCATGGTTGGATCAGCAGGCAAGACGGTATGGAAGCTGTCATTAGTTCAAGGCGCCATGGCATCTCGAGCGTCCCAATAAGGAAAATAAGGCGTCGTGTCCACTTGAGCACTTTCAGACAAATGAGCAGTTTATTTAGCCAAGCCACCCTAATGGAGACGCCTGAACCGGTTCGGGCCAAGCGATGCAAGGGCTAAAAGTCTCGTCGCTCGTGGTCAGGACAGCCAACTAGCGCCATAATAATGCTGAGGCTTAGCTTACTACCACCGCGTAGAACATTCAACCCACATGGAAAGAGTGCCACTTTGATGCCGCTTCGAAAATCATCGCCGACGACCACCTGAACTGTTTCTCCTGTCCGAGGGCCTTTCGATGGAACGAGGGTCGAGTCCACCAACAATTCAAATCAGAATCCTCATTATTAAATTTACCTTAGCTTCAGCGGCAATATCAAATCTTTCAGAAGTTAATTATAACGTATTGTACTATATGCATGAGTCATTTGTATTAACGTTTTAGTGGTCGTATGAAATTGTATAAATAAATTATTTACGTAGTACACAATAATTAAATATATTATGAAACTCTTTGATGGTTCAGATTAATTCAGCACACGTCGAAATATATTTCTGCAAGTGTCTTCTCTCCGTTTTGAGCCAGTCGGTGCACTAATTCTCTACACACATTACCCAATATCCACAACATCACCATCGTGTCTCACTTAAAAACTATAACGTTACGTAATATACTTTGAAGTTATAAAAACTTATTTCCAATATAATTTATTATTTAAATTCATATAAATCTCGTTCAAATATCGTTCATTACAAGTCCCATAAATCCATGAAATCCAAATCCAAAAACTAGATCGGATGGATAAAACGGTTAATACACGATAAAATTTGTTTATAAATTTTTAAGATTATCGATATTGATACTAATTAAACATCAATAGCGTCCTTCCCTATAATCGAAAAACAAATTATAATTTTGTAAGAAATATCGGAATCCACCAGTTTTTAGCTATGAAGAACTGTCCACATATAATTTTAATATTAAAAAGTACCTAATCATTGTTAATGTTGCCGACACAAAAAGTTACTTTTGTATTCGTAAAGATATTTTTGTATTTTCGAAACTAAAGTATTCTACAATATTTTGCATCCGTCCTGAATGAAAGTTGCGTCCTGGCACAAAACATTTCAATATTATTGGGGACCTGATACTTTACGTTATATCGTAGACACCACAGAAAATACGAGAAATTAATAAAAACCAAAACCACTACCGTAAAGAAAATACTTTTCATTTCCATCTTTTCATATACGATTAAATTAAATATAACAGCAGCATAAAATGTGAGTGCTACAATATAAAAATTTAAATATAATTGAGGTTCACTTGACATTTCAAGTGTGTACGCTGATTATCGAGGAAAAATCAAACTACATTTGTCTGTTTTTCTCAAATACGAATGTGTAGGTGCTAATATGAAATAAATGTATGGATGACAGTTTCGAAAATTTTAGACAGTCTTTATGCTGTCTATTACGAGAATAGAGCGTATTATTGCTATTATTATTATTTTTTTTTCTATGTACATTGTTTGTCTTATTCTAACTTCAATATGTCACCACTTATTTTTCATAGCTACCATAAGTAAAGAATTGAACATAAACTTGTTTAAATATGATTTTAATGTATTATGACAGTAATAAGAGTAAAATTAATTAGAGAACAAAGTCATACAATTAATCTTATAACTATTTTGTTAATAATTCGTATTGTAACCTCTAAATGGCGTGCTTTTCGATATAGCATGTAACACAGGAAAGAAATTGCGTGTTATCATGAATAATTAAATCGACACAGAAATTGTTACCCGAAATGTTATATATATATATATATATACATCCCCCCCATACATACATATATACATATAGCAGTCTCTTTATATATATAAAGAGTATCTTTATATATATAAAGAGACTGCTCCATAGAAGAAACATTGTTTATTTGGATCACATAAAAATATGGATTGAAGAATAATTACGTCAGATTATAGTCGTAATTCGTCATTAAGAAAATTATTGCACCAAATTGCGTAAGAAAGGACGCTATCAAGATGATTATAATGCAAATTCACCTCAAGAGGTGGCAATACTAAAAGTTCAAATATTTTTCGTATTAAATAATTTGGATATGGCCAATATTTTGTAAAATAAAACAAAATAGTAAAATATAAATAATTGTCATCTATATCTTTATTATTCTTGTTTCACGAAACGAATTTCCACTTCGTATTTACTTAAATATACTTGTATAGCACATTATGAAACAGACAATAACAACAAACAAAACAGTAACAACATATTAATAATAAACATCAAATACAGTAAGAACGTACTAATAATTATGAAAAATTCACTGGAACAGGAAAGCGACACAAAATAGCAACAGATAGATATAAACATACTTATTTAATGCACTAGGACAAAAGTGGACTGCCATGCATACCCTGTTGAAAACATCCAATACAGTCCCACACAAAACAATAGAATCTGTAATGGCTTATATGTAATCTATCTGGAAGAAAAAAATTCCAGATAGAGTTAAATCTATATTTAAGTCCATCATAGCGAGGTTTCTTTAATGGACTTAATGGGATTGTATTGTTATTTGTATTTGTATGGATCCTAACTGCACCTTACCTGTAGGTTTGTATCCGTTCTTATCGTAAGTCCATGTGGACATAAAAACCAATGTGGATTTCCGAATACGAAATAGAAAATGTTTTTAAAACTCTTAAATGACAATTCCACAATCGGAAAAAATAATGTATTCTATATGTAAATCCAGATAAGTACTCCGTAGACATATAAGTTCCATTTGACTTTCTTTCGAAAGTTTTTATGGGTGTGGTTATGGATTTGCAGCGACAAAAGCACATTAGGTCCCAATACAATTATTTCTTATTGGAATTTATTAGATCTTTTCAACAGGGAAGAGAAGTACATATGAACATATTGCTGCCATGACTACAGATCGTTTTTTGTATAAAATAAATTTAATAACATATTTCAGTAACTTAAAAAAGTACAACAATAAATTTTTCTTTGAGCTTCACATTCTATCCAATCTACAGTGCTACGTAGGTGACACTTAAAATTTTATAATTGGCCAGTTAGAAACTGTATGACAATAAAACATATTTAAATACAAAAAAAATAACTTTTTACCAATCTTATTATGTATATTGTATTCACTTATCATTTGTTTTTACAAACTGTGCGCCAAAAAGAAAATTGTTTGTCTAACGTCAACATGATTTAATGTGAGAAAGTTTTTATGTAATGGTTTTCTATGACTTTTGTTGCCATAAGCAATTATAACAGACTTCGGTTGGCTTTAAATGATGAAAATTCATTCCTTGCCACGGTTTAATGAGTTCAAACGTGGTTGCACTAATCTGATTGGCGATCTGCGTGAGGCACGTCCTTCTGCGACGATCGCTGAATACAACATCAGTGCTGTGCAGCTAGTGATAGAGAATGACCTACAAACAAATTCGGACAGCCCTGACCTCGTACCATGCGATTTTTATTTATTACCTAAAATAATAGAAAAACTTCGAGGAAATTGGTTTACGGATACCGAGAAAGCAGTAGCTGCATACGAAAAAGCCGTCGAAGCGACCTCTAAGTGCGAGTGGGCAAAGAGTTTCTTTCAGTGGTTGCATCGAATGCAGCGTTGTATCGATCTCAATGGGCACTATTTTGAAAAACAATAACAATAAAAATAACTTGCTAGTTGAGCAGTTTTTGATTTTCTAAGGACTTTCGGTTAGACCCATGTAATATCATTCATACTGATATTCTTTGAGATATTAATTTCTAATAAGTAACTCATCTCAAAAATATTACATTAAGTAAGTTGGTAAACGAGACTTCTGTTTATCTTAAATAATAAAAATATTATCTGCTTACCTTACCTCAAAACTTTATGCATATCCTTGGACTTAACAAAAAAATTGATACTGAGAGATGCAATGATTTCTAAAATATTAATTAATTCTGTTAAGATTTCTGCAACAATAAAAATAATAATTTACCAAAAAATATTATTAAAGTGACAATTAATGTACATTAGGTATAATATGCTAAATTGGCGGCGCTTGCGGTTCAGCTCCCGTGGGCTACATAATTGTGTTTAGGTTCTTTTTTGTAAATAAAGCGCTTAAATAGTGCTGTCCGCGCTCTCTCACCTGCCATCTCCGCCATTGCCCGCCGCTGACTGCTGGGTTTTATGTTAATGACAAAAATACTTATTGGTGGTTATCCTTAAAAAAAGACTAGTACGGAAATTTTTGTCGGTATTTTTTAAATATACAATTAACTAGTATATTAAATGAATATATTTCTCGTGTTTTCCGTCTTGATTCACACTTATCGTCACTGATTATTTCATGTGTTACTTATGTTATCTGGCCAAATAACATAGCTAAAATCTATGAAAATCAGATAAGTGGTTCTCATATGAAATAACATAAATTGACAGACACACAGAAAAACGTTGAGCTTATAATAAAAATAAATAAAAAACTTTCTATGAAGTAGACTTGATTATCACTTTATTGATAAATCTATAGAATATTAGCATTATAGTGAATTTCGACAACACCGACAATATACAAGAGTTTTATTATATTATATAAGTAGATAAAATTTTCCAAAATGGAGTTATTGTTAAAAGTTTTGAATAGATTTTTTTAAACATTAATAACTTATGAATAAAGTCATGTCTGTATAATAATATAAAAGTAAATTTTGAAATACTCAACGGTTCCAATTCATCTTATGGAATAAACAGGCAGATGCTCATAGATGGTAGCACAATAGATTGTACATACATAGAATAGAGCACGATGTGGAATTATATTTAAAAGGAGGAAAATTAACAGAAATGTAGTATGTAATTTCGATGTGTAAATTGAATCGAAAGATTTAACTTATATTGCTGGCTAAACGTCAACAATATTTTAATATAAAATAATAATATTATTTAGCTTAATATTGTAGCCTGTAATATAAGTACATTAATACATATTACGCCCATCGTCTGTGATGGGTTCATATACAATACAGAATATGGAAAAAACGTAATTATTCAACAGTACAACAGCTATAAGCATCTGGAATTACAATTATTGATAACAATATTTATAATTTGACACTTCGCTTTAATTTTTTCGACTTAATTAATGGCATCATATTTGGATTTCTTTATATAATTTGCTAAACAACAAGAAAGTATTGTGCCGAACAAAGGAAAGATAGCCATGCCAATCGCGACGCCGATTATGAGATTCATGTTGCTGTTAACGTGTTCCACAATGACATCATAGCATCCCTGAAAAAATGACAGTGTTGGCATTATATGATCACCCTATAATCAATAGAAGGAAAAAACATACTACATCATCACAAAGTATTGATAATGTTATGTGAAAAGATGGTTTAATTAATCATGAGTAACTTTACAAAGTTTTATGAATAATAAAAGTTATTTTGAGTGTGTACTATTTACATAATAAAGAAGAAAAACAAAACAATCTCGAGGTCAGTTAAATGTTTGTTAATTAATTATGCATTTTCTCACCCTATTATATATCTGATTATAGTTTGCTGGAACACACTGATTAGACTCGACGCAACACGACAAGGGGATCAATTTCTGCCTCGATAGCCAATCCGTGTAGTTGTTTACGCCGCAGCAATGAAGCTGTAAAATTAAATAAAAATCTGTTATGTGTTTCTCAAATGTATGGTAATACTATATTTATTTCACGGGCAGTACCTACCTACTTTCTGTTTCAGATCATAGCTAATTCCAATTTTGTACTTTAAAAAATTATAATTCTCATTGAAAATCTTACAATCTTCTAAATGTTTATCAGAAATTCCATTATACAAGATTCGTGGGAGTATGTATATCCTATGATTTTAAATAAAAATAATAAAATTGTAGTTATAACATTCGATTAATTAAGAGAAAAAAATGTGGACATTTCAAGTTCAAATTTCTTCACCTTTGTTTAGAGCAAAATTAAAATATCCTGATGATATGCTGTCTCATTGAAAAATGGATTTTCTGCTGGTTCAACGCATTTAAGCGTGACTGAATAACTGTGGAGAAACGAAGAAAGAAGTAGGGTCACCTTTTGACGATTCTTATAGAAGAAAACTTGCTAGCAATGAAAAACTAAAAAATAGGAGAATTGCATATGAAGAGACCGCGTAAAGCAAAATCGAATTCAGGTTTAAAAGAAGGTTGAATAGCAAAATTTATATCGTGACAAGATAGTAAAATTTATGCTGTCTCAGTGCGTTTACGATATCGTTGTAGGTGATACATCTGGATTTTTCAGTATGACATAGAAACTAAAGTCGACGGTGTGGTTGTTTCAAAATAAATTAACGCCTATCACACTGAGGCGCGGGAAAAGTGCAGGTGAAATTTTGCTAATGCTAATTTTTTTTTTGACGAGGTATCTGGTGTCTGTACTCGTACTAGATCAAAGGATCATCGACGCTAAATGGTATGTTACCAACTGTTTGCTAGAAGATTTTACTGCAATGAGAAACAAACGAACGAACACCTGCCTCAACGAGGTATCGGCGCATGCGATGCTCAAAAGTAGGTACATTCTAGACAGCGCACCGGTCCAACTTACAGGTCACCCTTCTTATAGAACTGTCTTAGCACAAAAATCAACTCAAGTGGAAATGGTTTTCATCGAGCACCGGAAGTAGCACTTAGCTGCTTTTAAAAAAAAACGTTTGAAGATGTAGCTGGAACTGAAAAATATTTTTTTAAAAACTGCTTTAGACGTATAAAACTTATAGACGCCGATGAAGAACTCCTTCAAAAGATAAAAAATAAAATGGTATGCTGTATATGTTTTTGTAGGATCGCAAAACTTTCTGAGTTTCTCGTATAAAATTAACTAACGTTAGACCTATTGCTCTGCTTAAAACATGACAAAAAATTATACACTAGCCTCATTTTTAATAACCAATTGAATATTAAGAGCGTTGACATTTTGTATGTATACATATTGTTAACCTATTTAAAAATTGCATCGTATTACACATTAACTTTTCGCCTATAACTCCGCCCGGAGACATAAAACTAATTATTGCATCATTTACATTGATCGGTCTCGTTGTTAATTCCAATCCCGTTTTCGCTCTTGATTTTTGTTCCGGTGCTGCTTCTGATTCTTATTTCAGTCATGCTCTTGTTTGTGATTTCGGCAGTCTATAAGCTGCAGCTACATGGAGCCAACCATAGACAAATACTAGTATCGATATAACATATTGTTTTATTTTGAAATTAAATAAATAATACAATATTTACTGGAAATCTGATAAGTATGTATTATCCCTTACCGTCGATTGCGTAAAATCGAAATTGGCCCTCTCCGGATATTTGTAGTTGGCGAGGCTCTGTGTCAAGCCGTCGTGTAGACCCTTAGAGAACGTGTCCTTGTAACAGGCCACGGACGCACCCACTCCCGCGTCCATCATGAAGATGCAGGCCAGAAAACCGCCATACTGAAACAGAAGCATGTAACTGAATAAGTAAAATATGAACTACATAGAGAAAATATTTTTTTTAAGACTAGGTTCATAGTAAAATAAAACTTCGATTTTCTTTGTTACAGAGCAAATATTTTGATACGATAAATATTAGCTGTTTTAGCATCAACATTATCAATTGTCTCTTATTATTGAACATGCATAGACTGGATAAGGGTGTCCTCCTTGGATTTAATGCCTAGAGTTTTAATTGACAATTCTCTTTTTTGCAATACAACATTTAATTTTAATAAGTTAGTACAACAAAGAATTTCACAATAAATATGTTCTATGTGAATGACAACAATAATGGACTACAAATCAAATGAGTTATTTAAGAGATATAAGTATTTATAGTGTATTATTTATTATAACCGTTTACATATAATATATTAAAATAAACATTCTTAACATCTTAAAAAAATGTTACAGCCACTGATTTGGTATTTTAAATGTAGTTTAACTATTTTAAAAAATATATCATGGTGATATAATAATAAATAATCTGCCTATATCTTTATAAAAAATACATTCGTATGCACTCCATTTTCTCAGTGTGATATTACATGTGGCCTATAAACAAATCGGTATTACGTCGTAATATTTACAATGACATATCTAATGGCTTTCGGAAAATATGTTAAATATGCATCGTTGAAGATTTTAATAAACTTTAAGCGAGATGTAACACGGAATAAATTGGTAAGAATAGCGATACTATATCGAACATATTTCTTAAAATTATATTCGTACAGAATCCTAGGATCGAATTTCACCTCCTGTTCCGCTAGTTTAAATTAGACTAGACTATCACCGTTTCAACCATTTTCATGCCTCTGTGACGTTAGTATTCAATACTATCTTTCTATAATTTAACTTTGTACAATTTTTCAGTTATTTTTAGGAAATATTTTATAATGAATAAACAATAAAAAGGTTTATGAATCATATTGATTTCAGTGTTTTTTTTTCTCTTTATGAACATTTATTTCTGTAGATATTTGTTCACACTACAATAGCTTTTAAGTTAAAAAAAATTGGTTAACTGTATTTAGTTTGCAATAGTTAATGAGGTTCCTTTGAATGGTAAAATCATATTTAATGTGAATATTCATTCATAGTAGGAAGAAGGATGAAATAATATTAACAATTTAAAACATTTATTTATACAAATTATATTTAAAACATTAATTTATACAAAGAATCTCGCACTGAATTTCATATTAACAAAATTTTATTTTTACCTTTACACAGCACGACGATATACGGCGATGCCGAGCAGTACAATGCGCGTTTCGTACCCGGAACCCGCCGAGACCAGGTACGCGTGCAGCTCCAGCTCCGCCCACAGGCCGGCCACCAGCAACGCCAGGCCCGATATCTGCGGGATCGACGTGATCTCACCGTCTCATTGTCGCTCACTCGGGAGGGAGGGCGTAACGCAGTTTCTGAAGTGTCACCCGGCACCAATTTATAAGACGTTTCACGTCAAAAGATCATTAATAACTTATTTTGTGTGATTAATAGTTAATGAGAAATCCGTTTTGAATATTCCAACGAACCATGCATTTCGACGAAACGATAAACTCGCGGTGAAAATATTTTATCCGCCATATGCCGAATCACCTAGTCGAGGTCAAACGAAATTGCCAAGTAAACATAACCACTACCGTTGCACCAGATAATGGCAGCTGAGCAGTTACGTGCGCGGCATTTTCCGAGAACATCATAGTTGCTCACAAAAAAGTAATATAAATTTACTGGCTACTTAACGCTTCCAATCCAATATATGTATTTGTATATACTGTGATGTGACTTTATTGATAAAAATATTGCACCTTTTCAATTTAAAAATAAAGCAACACTGCTGCTGAAATTCGCGCACTCTCCTGTTAAATTTAAGCCTAAAACGCGCAAATATATTGCAATGACCGAGTGTGTGATTAATAAAAAAATTGATGAAATGGCTTTTGACTGGTAACAGTCAAATGTATTTCTGGCAGAAACGATTCAAATGGTAAAATATTTAATATATTCATTCAGATATAGGAAGAAGGTCAAATTATATTGCCAAGTAAACATAACCACTACCGTTGCATTTAAACATTAATTATACAGAATCTTACCATTTCATATTGGAATTTTATTTTACCTTTACACATACATACGTATTTATAAAAATACATACAATAACTTGCTTACATTTCCAAGCTATGTATTTGTATATACTGTGATGTGGCTTTATTGATAAAAATATTGCGAAAAATGTATAAATTTATTCAATTAAAATAACTAATCGTTAAGTTACCGTTAGCGTTATATTTTCAAAGTGACTCCCAGCCGTTGGCGTAATAGTAAGACGCGCGGTCACGAAAAAATAGAAGAAGGACTTTTGCTTTGTATGGGTAATAGAACGCCATTTTTTAAAGCCTCTCTACCTATGTTCCATCTCTATATAGTATGAAATAAAGTGCCACATGTCTGTTTGTTCTCTAACTCCTAAACCTTCACAGATTTTGATGCAGTTCATTAATCATCATCAAGATCTGCATTGCACCAAACTGATGCAGTGCAGATTTCATCGTTAGACATTTTTTCAAATAATATACAATATATTCTAATGAAGTTTCTGTATAAGTAACAAAAACGACTATTTTATAACTAAGTGCCAAAAAATCAATTTTCATAATTTACGTATGCTGAATCTTAAGAGATACATCGAAATGATGTAGCTACTAGAGAATTACAGTTCTTCAAAAATTGTAGAGACAATTATGTGATGATATATCTCTATCTTCTACGGTTGACGCATCGTAACTATGTTATCTTTAAAATTTTTATTTAGTATATTACGTTATTTTGCGACGCTATTTACTCTAATTCATCATTATCCAGATAAAAATTGTAATAACCCTGGGCATTAAACGTAGATTGTCTTTTAGATTATAATATGTCAGATTGTAATATGTATTGTAGGTTCTAATATGTCAATCTAATTAATACTTTAGTCAAAATCATAAGCAACCGAAAAAATAATTCGCAGCCGCAGTTAAACTGACGATCAGTTCGTTTAGCAGGCACGGGCTACAAATTATTTTGTAGCTGCGCCTGCCGAACTACACTATCCCAAAGTAATATAATTTATATTTTAGTTTCATACTAGAATTTGTCTTAACTGCGTACAAATAAGAACCTTGAACGGTAACGGAATTGAAAACGGGCCGGGGTGCAGAATCAATCGAGATCCAAATCAATACCCGGAACCAAAATTGAAACCAGGAACGAAATTGAGATTGACAGCGGGGACTTTCCATATGAAAGATGAACAAACCAATTCTATGCCCATGCAGGCGATGCCGCGGGCGTGGTCATAGTATATTTATTGATAGTCTATCATCGCATAGAACAATTAGGAACGGCGGTGTACGCCGACCGCGAGACAATGTGAGCGTTTTGCGTCATCCGAATCATTCGACTATAATGTGACGAACTACAAACGGCAATTAAGATAATTACATGGATTATTCGATTTCATCTGTATGTTTAAATACTTGAAGTAATAAATCTATTGCGATAAATTATGTACGAGATGAGTGTTTGTGTGCAAGCCCAGACGACAGCTCGGTACGTGTACGTACAGCTGTAATAAAATCAAGTGTATTTTGTCGAAATTTCAAGATAGTAGTACTTGGAAGTAAAAGATTAGCGTAAAAAGTCGGAATCGAAGAAACTTCAGCTCAATAGATGGTATTATTATATTAGATATGAAGCAAGAATCGAACGAAACTATCACCTACGTGATGAATAATTTTTTTAACACCATGTTAAATTTCGTCAAAATACGTGTGTAAATGAACCGTTTTCGCACGGTAATTCGTTTGACGTTACCGTGTCTACGTCATACGTTAACACGACGATGAGCTGATGAGGACTGTTCAGGCTCAAGAGGGTTATAAATAAATTATGGTAATGATTGACGGGCCGCAGAAACAAATGTTTTCAGTTTTCAATTTTGATAAGAAATAAAAAAAATACAGCGAGTCAATTATTTTAACTTGAAACGATCGAATCATTATCATTATGACGTCAAAATTAGGTAAGGATGAGCTTTGTCGGTACGCGTCCTCGGCTGACGTAATTTTGACGTCATAATAATACCAACTCGATGGTTTCAAATTAACGTAATTGAGCGCAGGGAGTATGTTCACATGTTCTATTGATTCTTTAATAAGTAGTTCATCTTTTACAACCTGTTATTATCAACTACAATATTAGTCGTAATAAAACGCAATGCGTAAACAAATAATTATTAACTATCCCGGCAGTGAAATTATAGTTACACTTTATAAAATGCAAACTTAGTTAATTACGCATTGCCATGAAGATATATAACTAGTGTCCAGCAATGAGCACATTTGCGAACGACACTTTGTCAGTTTGGGAAAATTCATTAGGTCAATTGCCCGCAAATATCGTAAAAAGTAAAACTTCACAGCTACTTAAATTACATGAAATACCAAAACGATGAAAACGTACACAACACCTACAAACACTTATCTTGTAGTATTCGACTTTTACAATCCACACGCATACAACACTAGTATACGTATGTGTATAGAAAATGGGTGCGTGATAATCCAAAAATCCGACGAAATCACTATATTCTCGCCATTTTCTATTTATTATTTTAGATATCAGAAAAGTAGATAAAATGTACCATATACCACTAACCGTTCCGAGGAATTGATGAAAGACAGGGGACTCCGACAACAAAACAGACGACAACACCGATCCTTAGATACTTATTTTTATATATATCAAGTTGTTTACTAGAATTTAAGTATAGAAACGATAAGCTGACTTGTAAAATGTATTCCCATTGATTTTTCATGTTTGAGCATTCGGGATTCACGGGATCTCACGATATGCTTATCAGCTTTTTTTGTTTTATCGATGAAGTGTCACTCGATGTCGACCTGACGAACGATAGCAAATTTCCAAAATGACGAGGCGTATCATGAGAGCGTTTGCTTTTGCGCGAAAACTTTCAATCTTAATTATCCTAGCCACGACATGATAACCGTCAGTCCATACAGTATCCAATATATATTTAGAGCGGTCCAATTGTTTATTGGTGCATACACCGTCATAACGAATACAGAAGCTATGGGAAAGCATTTCGTAGTCGGCTTGCCTTAGATGGAAGTACTAAATGCAATGAGTGTATGAAATTAAAGTGTAACCACACGAAGACCGGGAGGAATTGTAATACATAAATCTATTTCCAGAAAAAATCTGTTGAAACAATTACCAGCGATTAAAAGCAACAAACACTTTTGCGGGAACAAATTAAACACTCCAAAGAACTACATTCGTTCAATAAAAATTACTACGAAATCATAAACAATCAATGTGATCAGCTCTAAATACACTTTTATTTTCATGATCGGGTATGGAGAAAATTTATGATTCCATTAAACATTATTTTCCTATATGTTACTTAGCAATCACCGCGTAATATAATGTTCGGGAGCAGTTATCGGCTTTCAAGGTCGTCCGTAAGCAGTTAAATCGCTAGTCGGTAATCGAAGATCTTAATTACTAGTTTGCAGCACCTAAAACTAAGAGATACGAACGTAAGACTTCTGGTTCCGCAGCGTAGATTTCTATAGCCGAGAGAATCGAATTTTCGTTGCGTCTGTGAAATTTCTCGAAACAAATAGTTTTCGAGTCAGCGAGCTTAAATTAATTCGTCGTTTATATTCACTCTAAAATCTCCAGGAATTAAACGATCCGACCTTATCTGAGGAATAATCAAACGACAGAACCGTATAAACTGTCTTTCTTGTCAACTAGATATTGGACAAACATAGTAAAATACGGGTCATCGTTGGAGCAACAGGTGGCGCGCTTCTATTGACAAACGAACAATAAACACATAACTATTAGTTACCAGCTGTTGCACAAAATAATATTGTTTAAACAGAACATCAATAACTGTGCCGCTTTATTAATATCTATGAGCATTTTTTTTTCCACCAGCTGTTGTGAACACGAAAAAATTGTACTTACCCAGAACGCGATGTTGAAAACAAACAAGAACGTCTTGAGACAGGCTATCATCGCCACGTTTTTGAACTGGTTTCCCATTTTCTGTGACACCTTTCTCTATTTTTATGTTACATGCTACATGTCCGACGACGTGTATGTTGTGGACGTGGCGTACTTAGTCTCTGCCTGTTGTCGCTTTGCCCGGGTAGCCGGGTAGAGGTGGCGCACGACGCATGCGCTATTAGATTACCCTTCTCTGACGGGGGTTATGAGGTGGGGCGAGGGGGTGAATGAATATAGAGGGTCTTATTGAAACTTTGGAGACAGAATTTTGATAGGCACTTACAAAATTTCTGGAAGGAATAGTATATACATTAACCCTAATATATATCTCGTTGTACTTACATAATCTTTCACGTCTAAACGTATCACTTTAAATTCATAAAATATTTTATTATTTTTTTATGATAGAAAAAGGTAAATGCGCATAATACGAAAGGCACATTAGGGACGATTTACTGGTGACATTTATAAAGGATTTGTACAATGGACATTTTGATTATGCGATTTAGAATTACTAATTTTTGTAAAATGTGTATTTTGTATGTTTTATAGAAGTGTTTCTATAATTTGTCCAGAGTGTTTATATATAGAGATATTTTTGGGAAACTAAATGTAATCAAACATTTAGAAGAATATAAATTTAAAACAACGATTTTTAGAATTTTCGACCATCTGCACATTTGCCTGTTCGTTATAGCATTACGCAAAAATCAATATAGCAACGCATTTTGTTGTAGTTTTCACATATTAATTGCTTATTTAATTCTGTAGGTCACACGAACGCATAAAAATATAATAATAATTAAAAAGCGTTTAACGTCAATAGTGTAATTATATGTATAAATATTCAAAGATCTGTAAATAAATATTCATTGAAAATAGCAAGGTTTTAATAATTCTACTATTTTAAGTAGAGAAATATAATAACAATTTAAATTGTTGGTAGATGGAATTACAAAACCTTTGTTGCTTGAGATTTGTATAACTTATTCATTTAGTTCAAAACTCGTATTTTTGAAAAATTTAATAAGATTAAATATACTATTCAACTATTGCGAAGAATTTTATTTTCCACAATTATTTTAATAACTGCTTTACATATGTAATTACATTTTATTTCCGCTCAATCTTCGTTAAATTTACTGATTTTAAGTATAAAATAAAATAAAAATGATACATCCTGAAGAAGTTTCACTTCGTGCACACAAATATATGCACATTTTTTTTTAAGGTAGGGCCATAGAAGTGGTATTTAAACGTATTTGTTGCAAATAAAGAAATACGTGTTTTAGTCTTTATGAGAATTCAACCTCTAAAAACATGAAATGAAGGGTGAAAATTTGTATTGAGCTTTGGTTAATTTTTAAACTACACCGTTTAAATATTTCACTTTTAAGCTCTACACGTATGCAAATTAATGGTATGTTCATCAAATCAGTCCTTATTCATCAGATGAAGAGACCGACAACGCGCTAGTGGTTCCTCTGGGTTTGTGGGTTGTTCATGGGCAGCGGTGAACATCTACTTTCCAATTACCTGCTTGCTTGTTTGCCTCTCATAAGTCCTATAAAAAAGACGTTATTAATTCTCTCATTCATGACGGGGCGTCATCTTTAACCATTCACATTAATGTCTATAACTTTTCAGTTGCACTTCACTTTTTTTCATGTTGTTGCTGTACATATTACGCTGCGTAGGTTGTGTGTATTAGTTTTGAACGCAAACTGCACCAGTCAGTCTCGGAGAGACCGCGAAGCCGTGTGCGCACGCGCCGCTTCATTGTTGAACGGATTTTCGAGAGTTGTAAAATATAAAATTCATTAAGTTTAAAAATTAACAATTACTATCAGAATATAATCAGTATAAATTGATTTTTATTCTAATGTTGTTCTCGTAAAAAATTAAAAATAAATTAAAAATGTTTTGTTGTAAGTATTTAATTATAATTGGACTTTTTCGTGTTACGTCTGAAACAGCGATAAACGAAATTGTGTCGAATGAGGGTAAGTTCAAAATGTTATTATCCTTCTTGAAAGACTTGACGTATTTCCTCAAAATAAATAAAATATTTCTTATCTTACGAAATTAATTATTTATTCATTCTTACCCCAAAACTAAGAGTTAAAATAAAATAAAATAAATAAATGTTGAAGAATTATTTCATTATTCAACATTTAATTTTGGTGCATTTGTTCTGGAATTTAGTTGTGATGCATTTTTTATTATTCACGTAACATCTAAAATAGAGTTAAAATTGTAATTATTATGGATTGGAATGTATTGATATCAATATAAAAATGCAATTGAAAATTCCCCTGAAAATTTGGAAATTGACAGTACAAATGATTATGCATTGTGAAATGTGTCAATATATCTACACTTATCTTACATTTTGAAAATATGTGTAAAAGCATAAAATGTCGTGTATCAGTACATTTTTTTTCCAATTCATATAGAAAGTGTCTTTTTAAATAAATTATATGATATTAAAGAACAATAATTATATCCGTTGTTATGAGAGTATCCTGTGAAAAGTAAGTACTCTATTTTTTCCAGGTATGTAAATATTAGTTAGATATAAAATGCGTTTTTTCGTAAAACGCACGAATAGTTTTCACTTATTGTATAGCATTTATTACTAAGGCGCTAATAAATTTCTAGATGACAATTAAAAGATAGCCTGTATTGTACACTATAAGCAGTTATTGAAATGAAGGTTCTAAATTAGCTTGATTCTTCAAGTATATTAATTTAATAAGCTTAATAAACGATAATAAATTTAAATATTTAGTTTGTTTTTGGCGTTGCTGATTATAATTGGTTTAAAATTATTTAAAATGTTTCAACGATTGTTGTTAAAAGATTTAAAATTTTTCTACATTTGCAACTACTTTTTCTAAGATGATTTTTTTATGGCATTTAAATGGACAAACGAGCATGTGAGCCACCAGAGAGAAGGTGATCACCGCCGCTCATAAACAATCGTAACTCTAAATGAGTATCTAATACGTTCCCAGCCTCAAAGGAAGGACATCTGATGCTGGGAGGAGTGGGCCACGGGAATATTCAGGAAGGAATGGGATATTTGATGGAGGGAAGAATAGGCTACCAGAATTTTTATTCATTGGACAAAGCGCAACAACAGAAGTTACTACTTCACGTCAGTTTTCTATAAGGGTATGGTATCTCACCGGCATAGCTCTACCACTCTACCATAGTAATTTATTTATAATAGTATGAAATATAAATTATTTAATATGGAAGGAAAAATATAATAAGGATAAGAAGTCGAAAAACATGCGTTTGTGAATTAAATATGTAATGATAACCACATTAGTTAACCAGTAACTTCTGTGTCGCAAAAGTTACTGGTTAAAACCCAGAAGAGTACCTATGATCAATGTTTCTTTAACTCGTTTGCACACGGTAATTCATTATTTAAATGGAAATATTGTAATGTAACTTGCACATTTTCGAAGATTCAATAAAACGTTCAAGGGCAAGAGATGCTAAGGTTCCAAGACGCATTTGACGCCCTGTTTTTATACGGGACCCGTGTTCTATGTTGAGATTTGTAACTTTGTTCTTAGCTTGAAAGTTATTGCAAACACGTTAATTATACATATTATTATAATACAACTATAAAATTATCATGTCTGTATATTTAATATAATACTGTTGCAAACTACGCTCATGAAAAATAATAAATAACAAAATAGAACTGTGTTTATTTATCTCCTTTCTGTCTAATATATTTTACATTACTTATCTTTGGGTTTTTATTAATCAGACTATTTCAAAGGATAAGTAGGTTATGTTGTTTATGTCAGACGTGATATGTCTACGTTTTTTTTAGGATTCCGTATCTCAAAAGGAACTCTATAATGTTTGTACTTGACCCTCAGGGTGCGTGAGTCCTATTCTCACTTGTTTGTTCTTTTTTTATAATGAAGGATGATGTATTATTTATGACCTTGCTTAAATTTATAATCTTTATTACGTTTAGGGTTTATTACAGATCAGTAGCTTGTGGATATTACCGAAATTCTTGGGTCACTAGTTTAGTTTTCTTTTGGAGATCAGTATGTTAACAAGTTAAGTGCGATTAATAAGAGCTGTTTTAGTTGTTCCGCAGTGCGTTCTTGTATAAAAGAATAGTTCAATATACACCATCTATTTTTTAGTATGTATTTGTTTCTAATATTATAACAATATCTACAAAAAACTGTTTGAGGCTGTTTTAAGAACAGTGAATACAAAAATAGCTTTTTATATTTTTTGTCGCATATTAGCAAAATTATATTTTTTGTCTTTGCTTTTGTTTGTTCGTTTATTTGAACACACAAAACTCCGAAAGTACTCAAAGCTTTTTCGAGAATTTTTCAAACGAAATTTTTGCATAGTTTGGAGGCATTCATTAATTATGTGAGGAGCTCTGGGGGGACGATCGAAAATCTCAGCTAATCTTAGGTGGGGGAGTGTCGAAAAACATCACGTATATTTTTTTCCAAGAAACAATGCAAAATTGTGAGAAAACAGGATAAAATTGAACATACTTTTCCACTAAAATGAGGCTAAATACCACAAAATCGCCATACGTAATTAATGAATGCAGAAGCAAAATTTAGACTTTATTTTATAGAAATGTTGTGACAAGAAGAATCTAAAATTCCACGTATACGAAGTCGCGGTCTCAGCTACTTTGAATAAAATCATGTCTTTCTTCTTCTTTAACTTATATAATATACAGCAATGGATTGCATACGGAAGATAAGTTTTGTGTCATATTGTTTTCGTAATAGGTGATTGTCACGATTGAAATAAGTAAATTGCAAGAAGAGCGAAGATGTTTTATGGTAACATTAATTTGAAATTGGCTGATTGAATTTCAATCTCTTGTCAGAGAGATCTCATTAAACGCCTAATCTCTCAGGTATTAACGGTATGTAACGATGACCCTGTTCCGATGCCCGGTGCCCGATCGAGTAACTCCACTTCGGCTTATAAAACTTCGCCCGGTCATTGTTCGTACAAAAACAGGGGCCTATTTACATGGACAATAGAAACGACAAGATGATCGACATGCGATCGATCCGACGATCGACGCTCGCCAAGTGAAGATATCACGACTGAATAGAAGGCGTCACTGTCGTTTGTCTGTGGATGTCAAGTGGAACAGAGTTGTTTATGGATTTTTGACGCTTGTTGGCCTTTTTAATTAAAAAAATAGATGTCGTCAGGCGTTGAATCGAACGTTATCTAGGACACCTCAATATGACACGATAACACGAAGATTGTTATATAATTTAATAGGACAAAACAAAAAAATTTCGTAACAATGTTGTGATGCGTGTCAAATTATAATACGGATTAGGTTAATGTTGCACGGATATCAAATGCGTGTTAGTTTCACAAAAAAAAAAAAAATGCTTGCGAAAGCCATGTTTTGTGTATTATGTAGTGTTGGTTTAAAAAAAATAATTACTTTTCTGGTTAAATCCATAGTGTTAGATGATTTTTTTTCTAGATTTCTCGTGTTATTAATGCGGACTTGTTTTATATTCGAACGTGGTATTTATTATAATTATTATACCTTTAAGATTTCAAATGTTCTTTACCGTATTTATATAACCACTTTTTTTTTATTTTGACAAGTACATCCACTGAAGAACCATCAACGATCACATTTAGAATGAGAGCATCGGAAATTGGCAATTTGCAATATTTTCGGTTTTAACCTTTTAATTGCATGCAACAATAATAAAACATATTGAAATGTATGTCTAAATCGTGCATTAAATGTCTAATAAATTATTAACTGCCCGTCCTCACTTTGCCCGAATGTAGTAGATTTATCTTACAATTTTATTGGACGTCGTTCGCAATCCCGATGGCAACTGTGATTTCTATTACGATCTCGAAACTAATTCCTGATCTTGTTCGCGATTCGAATTTCGATACCCCTACACTAGTTTTATCGTCCATATAAATCTTGTTTCCGATCGATTTTTTGACTCAAACTTTGAATTAGTTTGCGATCTTGTCTTCGACTCTCATCCTCATGCAAAAACCGCTCTGATTTCATCAATCATCTAAGCCTCTAATTGCGGCAATAATTTCCTGTATTCCCAGAATATTCCCATCTGAAATTTTATCCTGATTTAACCCCTTCAGCGTTGTTTTGTATATATTTGTTCCATCGATTTAACGTCTCAAGAGTCAATTTTTCATCAAAGATCAAAAAATGTTTAATTGGAAATTTAAATACAACTTTAACATATCAATTTCAAAATTCTTCAAAATTTCTCCCAATAAACTGTATCCATAACATGGCTCGTACAATTGTCCGAAAACAATAAAACGCTTCGTTCTTAATTTTTGGTCTAAAGCTCTATTCGTTTTAATCTCACATTCATAACTTTAAAAATCAAAAACTCTTATTTCGCCCTCTTAAGTGATAAATTTCCAAAAGTTCCTTTTTAATAGTTGCCTTCTTTGTGTAAGAAACCTACCCGGTATCTTAACTTTGTGATTATTGGCATTTTTCTTTGTGTTTTCATGGCATTTCAAATGACAATGTATATTAGTCTCCGTTTAATATATTTCTTCTTAATCTTTGAAACAACAATAAACTTTTAGTCAAACTTTTATTAGAATCTTTACTAATTTTCCTTAGAAATCTGTTCGTACTATATATTAAATCACATAACGTGAAACAATGTTATACATACTTTCAATACGCAGGACCGAGTTCTCACGGCGGCCGTGTCGTGTGCGTATTGATTAGATAACGGCTGCGCGTGCGCTGCCGGTGTACGCAATGCCCATTGTAAAAAACCGGACAAGTGCGAGTGGAACTCGTGCACCATCTACGATTACACAGTATATTCGTGTTTGTTATTTACCGAAAAATTGTTTTTTTTTTTTTTAATTCATTTCGGGATCCCCAGAACGAACTCTATTCACGGCTTGCTTGTATTAAATATCCTACTTTAAAATTTGTATTGTAATTACTACAATTTAAAAACTTACATGTGTTACTATTTCTACGATAAAGCGAAAACAAAGAAAGTTTCTTATGCAACCCCCCCCCCTTCTCTCAAAAATTTAACCCTTTTTTATTTATTACTTGTTGAGCTATTCTACATGATAACAGATATGTATTTTGTAAAAATATCAACTAGCTAATTATCACGATTGATAACATACAGCTATTTAAACGCAGAAAAGACGAAAAAACAGACTGACGATTGAACGACCACGGCGTAAGTTAGTAATTGGCTCTCGTTAGGATCCATTTTGTAGGGAACCCTAAAAATGCAGTAATCGTAATACAGCACGATCAACCCACAACGAGATTTCACACATTTGCCACACTATTCCGAAACGTAACGGGATGTTTATGATTCAATTGGTCGGGCCGAGCGAGCGACGGCTTTGAAATACGAAATGAAATCAGGAAATTGTTTATCTGACAATCATAAAAGTATGGTCGAACCGTGAAGAATTTGACTGATTCTTTTTTTTAAGACCGTGTATAAAATGCTGTATTGTTTTTTTTTAAGCGTGTACTGTTGCCGGTATAGAAAAAAACGTTCGAATGATTAAAGTTTTCTGTTTTATAATTTTCATTTTCTCGATTTTGTCGGCCTGAAGGGTATTGTGTTTGTCAATACACTTGTATAAGCATATAAGTTTATGTGTATATCTAAATGTTATAGATAACCGTCCATATCGTTATTATGGACATCATTATTAATAGCGAATATTCGCCACCATTGGGATCAGCATAAAAAATTCGTTAAATATCGAAGGAATGTATCTCAAATAAAAGTCCTTCATATATCTATAATCGAAGCCTGTCATTTGAAATTCGAAACGGCTGTTTTCTATATAATGCGAAAACAAAGGCATTGACACGATTCAGTGTAACAGTAGAGACACCTTTTTCTTTATGAAAACATGTCATGGATACCATATTATGTGGGATTACTATCGATTCGAATCCCACGGTGTCATTTTTGTTGTTTTCATGACAGATCTTCGGGTAGACTAAATAAGCATTTATCTATTGTTTCGGAGACGATGATTGGCTTATTTTAAAATAAGAAGAGTTTTTTTCTTGCAATCGTGCTCCACCCCGGTATAAAGTATCTATAAAAGCGTTATGATATAAATATAATTTTCAAAATGCTCTTATAAATATTTTATTGATTATTTAAGCCATTTTAAGGCATATATATCATTAATATATAAAAGAAATTGTTTCTAAAACTCAATCTACAATTTCAGATTTCGTCTCACAATCTTCGACATACATTAAATACGTTTAATTCTATTGATAGTTTTAAGGTTAAATGTGTAAGTAATCTTAACGGTTACGACACTGTACGACGTAATTTTCTTGATGACAGGAGCGCATTTAAGCGCTATCGCGTCGCGAATCGGCGCAGGCGCACGGATCTGCGCCCTCCATCTCTGCGCAGGCGCCAGTTTGTCGCCGCTTGCTGTTATTACGGCGACTTTATACTGATGTAATCGGATTCAACAGTGCACTATAGAATAGCTTTTATTTCAACACAAAATGGGAGTCCATTTCTACACAGGAAGGTAGTGATGCGAGTAGAGCTACTATGAATCTCCTCCGTGTGCAGTTCTGCTACAGCAAGGTTTGGTCCGTCGCAAGTGGGAAAAAAAAAAAATCAATTGCAACCAGGTATTCGATAGAAATTCTATTCAGATAAGATAAACACAATCGTAAGCTTATAAATAAATAGAAAAGAACATTTTTTTTTTACTACACATATAAAAATAATATCTAATAGCTATAATTATAAAATTACATGTCGCGATTGACTCATCAACACCCAAACCAAATCGATGGACTTAGAGATTTGAAATTTGCAGCAAATTTAACCATTACGGTCAATCAGGTAATTTTTTTCCCATAAACTTAATGTTGACATCATACATTTTGTCTAATATAATGTCTTGTGGTAATCCGCATTCGACCGGAGAATCAGAGCTCTGTTTATTATAACACACTGCATGGCTGCGGTCTCATTTAAGAAATCTCTGAACAATGACAGTTGCGTTTCACGAACACCGATGCTTTTCAATTCGGATATAGGGTGAGGAACGAGACGCCATCGAAGATTTTGGCTAAATCTACAACAAAAATTGCTATTCATTGTTTTGACCAAATTGACACTGCTTTATTTGTATTAAATAAGTTCATGAACGCCTTCTGCTCTTGATTTGTTTTTGAAGTTATAACTATTTCTTTCTGCACTTTAATAGTACAGATCAGAGTGTATTATTAGCATGAGATGCGCCGATGTAACACACTACGAAGTTAGTGCGGTCTAAAGTTATCCAAGTGGTGCTTCAAGCTTCAATGGCATATATTATTCTTGCTCTATTGTACTGAAACAGTTCAACGCACATTCGTGTAGTGCCTAATTCAGTTAGTCGTTTAACCTAATTAAGTGTATTTTAAACATAACAAAACATAATAATATATTGGGGTTGTAATAAAGATATATATTTATATACATAAATTTCTATAAATTAATATATTACATTATGAATATTGCTTATTGTTACGCTAAAAAAGTGTAGGTAAGTTTTTAGATATGAACATATACGTTTTATTATTTTGGAAAACAGTATTATTTCCGTTGATCTGATTGATTTTCCCTGAGCCACTGATGTGATGGTGTTTTACTAGACGTTATAATTTTCCGGATAATACGGACAACACTGATACTCGTTTCTGTAATTTTCGTGCGCTTAAATCCTACATCAGTAATATGTTAGTCAGATATTAATCCCAATATGTTTATTAATCTTTTAAGTTATATAATGATCGCTTCTAACATGCGAGCCAATCACGAATAGTCCTCCCGAGCAGCTGCAGCAGTAGCGGATCATCGCGGCGCGAGTGCGCGGTAGCATTACGCGCGCATGCGCTAACGGTCGTGCGCCGCGTTACTTCGCGCCTCTTGCTCTTTACCCGTTTCTGCCCTCCAATTTATGAACGCCTGCCACTGGGTCAGGACCATTGTCGAGATTCCAACACACCGTTTTGTGATGCTGTGTGATGTTATTACCTTTGCGTTTTACTTCATCTAATAAATACATATGATTGATAATGAATAAATAGGGGTTTTTTTTTTATGTTTGTATTCTAATTTATTAAACGAAATATTGAAATGGAAAAGACCATTAATAGATTCAATATACAGTACAGTCTCCTATGTATATCATCAGATCGTCTATCTTTTTAACTCGGTAAACCGGATTAACATCACTTATGCTCTTGTGGACTAATTAATTAATTGGGGTTCGCTTATAATTAACAGACTCATTGCACTGAAACGTTATTTATTTACGAGGTAAGATTACAGACATAATAATTAAATTTACTGCAATTTGTCTTAAACTCGAACTATTGAACATACGTTTGCTGCGGAATACAGCATTAATATTTTTTTATACAATTTAATCAAAATAAAAATATATCACAACGTGATCTGTGTCAAATGTACTTTATTGTTGGTACAGATTAAATTTCAAATTGTATATATATGTACATTGGTATAGTAACTTTACATGCAGTGTAAGGTTACAACAAACTCTTCTCCGGTTGTCGACTTAAACTCTAAAATCGAACAGCACGATATCATCAGACTCGGCCGCATACGAGGACAGCGTACCCGCCGGCGACGAGCACAAGTGAAATGTCAACGGCGATGCGGCGCCGGCGGCCGCGGCTCGCGTGCCGCCCGTTCTTTTTGTGGCGCTAAATGGACCACGTGTGAAACTTGCTTTCACTGAACGCCCGACGCGCTCCGCTTAATTAGCGGCTAATTGTTTGCGACGTCCCCCTCGCGGGCCCGAGCGGCGCCGGCCGTAACGCGTTCGAAAGAAGTGTCTACAGAAGTCGTCGTCTCCATGGTGCAAGTGCAACGAGATCCATCTCGCTTTCCTCGAGCGAAAAGTACTTCGCCGCGGCGCCGTCAAAGAGCGCTTTTCGTCGGAATCTCATTGTGAATCGTCTTCTACTACTTTGACAAGTATAACCGGGTCGTTTTACGTCGACGTCAGCGGATATTTAAATGTATATATATTTTTTATAACAATTTGCAATATCAGTGCAATTAATAAACTACCACGACGCAGCTGTAAAATGAATTGTAGGCCAGTCTGGTCAGCCTCGCAATTTTCTCGGTTCGCTGTTGCGAGACAACAAAAGAGCTAATGGCGGGCGATCATGTGAAGCGTGGTTATCGGTAGGATTCGTTCTTCGGCTGTTGCGACGTGCTTACATCGGCCATCCTTTGAATAGTAGGATAGAACGTGCGAAATGGAACTTTAACTTAAAGCGTAGTTTTTAATGTGACATGGCAAATTATAATTTAGTAAGGTAACTTGCATATAATAAGGTCAGTGTAAATCGATTAAGATCGGTAAAGTAATATTTTTTCTAATTAAAATTGGTATTAAAAAATATATATTTATTATTATTATCAGATAAAAACAAAACAAAAGTTAAAATAATAAAGTAAGACCAGTTATCATTTTTATTTCGGTGTTTAATTTATTTTTTAAACATTAGTCATTCCAAATTATTACACTAATATCTTAACCATATAAGCGTTTGTGCTATCTAGGAGTACATAAATTGAATATTTCGTTCTAAACAAAATAATTTTACCAAGTATCGCTTTAAATTTATTAATATATTCTAGTTTTCTCAAACGACCTCAATTTTATTCTATAAAATAAGATGTCCTTGTTTTCATTTTATTTTTGAGAATTAGTTTTATTATTATTTTTGAGAAATAACAGTACGCGCGGCAGCGGTCCCGACCGGCGCAGGCGCGGGTCGCCGACCGCGCCTTCTGAGGAGACCCGTTTCGCCAAAATCGGCCATAGTTTACGGTGCAATACCGATTTCGGCGACAGTTTTAGAGATGTCGATATGTTTATCTGATCTTGCGAGACGATAATCGTATTTCTTTTATAACCTGTTTGACCAAATTCTGCAAACTTATAAAACCGTTTATTATTTGGGGACAACGATTGCTTCCGTTTATAAGGATGTGGTGATTCAGCTGTGAACTACTTTTCACAATTAATATAATATAAAACTTCACATATAATTTCTTACTACAACTGGGTTGCATCTAAAATGTAATTTAACGATATTGCTCGAAAACTAAGGGATATTTTAAAGTCGAGATTCAATCTCTAACTTAACGAAATACTAAACCTATTCGATTTATTCAATTGTCAATCGATATTTAGCATGAGTTAATCACTCTAAGTTCTGCAACTAAAATATATTTCGTTTTATCTTTTAATTTATTAGCTATATAAATGAAACTATTCTATCTACCAGCTTGAACATCGTAATAGATGGCATAGCATATATTACTATTACGCGATCGTGTCACAGTTGCCGCCATTAGAAGGCTGCGCACGCGCGCACGCGTTTATAATTGCGCAATAACGGGTGTCGCGGTCCGCGTTGCAAATCGACACCGTACTGTTCAGTCACTCGTTGATGATTCGCCTCGGAAATTGTCATCATCATTATCCACATGATATGAAGCAAGGCGATGCGCGAAGAACGTGGTAATGTTTATGACGTACAGATGGTGTATATGCATATTTCAAATTTTAATTTGGTGCAAAACTAATTCGGCAAAAAAAAAATATAATCATTAATTACACGTGATACCGTGTAATCCGTTATTATCAAATATTGTCACAGATAACGGGGCGTTAACCGTAACGTACAATAGAATTTATTAAGAATTAAGTATAAACCATTATTCATTTTTTGTATACTAGCTGTCACACGCGGCTCCGCCTACGTAGACATCTAATGAATGACTTCGTCTTTACACAGATCGATCACGCTGTCAATCATGATGCCCATCTTATTCGTGTTTACGATTCCAATCGTATTTCTGTTTTCGTTTTAGATTCTGATCCCGATTTAGATTTCGATTCTGTTCAAATTCGCAAGTAATTAAAAAAAAATAGTAGTCTAACCGGGTAAAAATTATGCTACATGTAACTTCAGAGTATAAGCTAATTGCTATACCAAATTCATCACATTTTGTACAACAGTTTTTGCGAAGTTTGCGGAGTACAGATTCACAGACAGACAGACATAAATTTAAAAAATCGTGGTGTTGTACATATTCTGTCCACACGTCTTATACCCGTCGGAGAAATTTTTTTTCAAATATTTTAAATGTACAGATTTTTCTGTCTACTCTTTCAATACATATATTCGCTATGTGCGAAGTATATGATGGGCGAAATGCAATCCACCACAGCACAGGTTGTAGAAGAAATAGGAAGATTTTAGGAATGCCTCTTGTCAAATGTAGTACATTTTGGATAAATTTTGTGTGAAGTTTCTATATAATTATCAACATTAAAGGAATGAGGTACAACATTTATTATTGGGAATTGAAAAAAATAATGTACAGACACATTGCTAAGTAAAAGTTAAATATCCTCCGAAGCATTTTTAGAAAGCATAGATATCAGGACACATTGGATGCACTACGGACGGTTCAGTCTTCCCAGAATCACAGCTTCAAGGATATCCAGTGATTCAGTTGCACTGGACGAAGTGCAACAGCGGATGCTGTTACTTCACATCTGTATTCTGTGAGAGTGTTATAGGCAAGTTGACCACAGCACGACTCTACCACAGTAAACGGTATTACATTGTCACATAGACAATAAAATCAAAAACTTATCAATTGCAGTATCTAATATCAATAGTTTCTTCGGCAGATTATTTATTATGCTTTTGAGATCCATGAGGGCTATTAAGAGCTACAAAGGATGTAAGAAGTTGCAACAAGATCGTTGAAAGTTGATATGATCTTAACGGCCGTTAATTCGAAAAATGTGTCTTTAAACTGCTCTTTTAGCGGAAGATCTAAGATTTTAAGTATCTTTCAAATCATTATTTCTACTTAATACTTTTTAGTGGGTCGTAAATGGAGATTTATTACTTTCGTCGCGATAGCCAATCTTGTTTATGTTGTATTAAAACACTAAAATCGTCATGCTGTTATTCAAAGAAGAACTAAACATGAACTTTTAACTTATTTTAAGATAAAATTAATTTTTTTTGTTCACCATAAGAAAAATATGTGATTACTTAAAAGGTACATTTTTGACGTATGCAAGTTGTATTGAGTCTTGTACCTACTGAACACTCGATCGAGTGTCGTGGGCACGGTCCTTTGAATATTTGTAAATAAATGAAGATTCTTTTTCTGATCAATATGAAAAAAGAAAAAAGATTATATTCAAAAAGGGATTCATCATGGGCACATCATTAAAGTTCGCTTTACGGTCTCACAGACGAGATGGAAAGACTTTTACTGTACTAAACTATTTTTTTTTTTGTGAAAATAAGAACCCTAGGGTTATTAAGGTCAAAACAGGTCATCTCCATTACATACCGGGATTCTACCGCACCAGGATATATATATAAATGGATCCAACCCGTTCTGGTGTTTCAATGACTTCCTGAGCCAAGGTGATTCCTTTGAGGGATAGCCCGTATAAGTATGCACGCCCAGTCAGTACCCCCGTTTCACAGAACTGGGTTAAGTGAAATTGTCATAGGCCTTGGGCTAACAGCATAGCCGATACAGTCAGTTCCTCAGGGGTACGTTTTAGTTTTAGATTTCAGCCCCACACTCTTCACACGCGCGTACCTAGAATCTGTGCAAGATTGTAAAATTACCGAGTACTTTTATGTACTATGTCATAGCAAATTGTACTTAAATAATTATAATTAGGTAACTATCAGTCGTGCAAGTACGTCAATCAACAGAAAGTGTAGTATTAATGAGAATTTAACATTGTAGACAACAAAAAAAAGGAATGCTTTTTCGAAAAATGAATAGTTTATCTATGACAAAGCTATAGAGCTCCACAGAATGCCGACGAGCCGAGTAGAGATGTTTTGTTTTTTTTTTTGGGCCGCGAGACGACGTTGCAGTGGGTCAGGCTCTAATTGAATGCGGCAAGAACGGTGATTATCCACGCACGGCCACCGCTCAACTGGCCGACAATACGCTGTGGATTTACCGGCTTCAGTCAACCGCGTTCAATACGAGGAAATTATCTCACGTCGTGCCCGCGTTCCAATTAGATTATAAATAAAAATCGGGGTGACATTCTGTCCGTAGACCTTTTAAATTACGCCTTCTTCGACGCGATATTGTGGTAATGTAAAGCGGGCGTCTCGAATGTCGCGAGTCGCCGTCGCCGTGTTCGCGTTACGTGGTGCGGGCCTATCGCGCCGTGTGTTACGTTGAGCGCGTTTACCGTTCCTCGGGAAGCGATCGTGTTAACGTTTTTGTTGCGCCGAATGGGGTGATGCGATTTTTCCCGTCGCCGAAAACGATTATTCGGCTGATGAGCGACGATCGATACATCTGATGAGAATAAAAATTAAACCGGCCGCAGCACTATGCGACTCCTCGCGTACTTCTATGAGTTTGCGCGACCTCGTAATGACGCGGCGCGTGAAGAGCTTTTGTTCGTTACGTTTCGCACTGCTCGTCCTTTTGTAATGCGCCCTCGATACCGGAACGGTTCATGAACTAATAAATATCCTGCCCTATTATATTATATTTGTTTTAAAATCAAATATAAATGATAGAGAACATTCCGTTCGTCCTTTTTTTTTACAAAAAAATTTTGTAACTTTGTAACATTTTATATTCAGGTTCACAAAATTTTTTTATGTGCAGTTGTTGGCGATTCTATTCGATGCATATGCTTATTAAGGAACTCTTCTGTTAAGTATGTAATTTTAATTTTTATGTCACAAAAAAAAAGTAAATAGAAAACGAAAGTTATTACTTAATTATCGTTTTTTATATATATAAAGTCATGCCTATTTCTCAGAACGATAAGCAAAGATCACAGATTCCTACATGGTTACGATCTTTGTATATTTCTGTCGCTTCACTGACATCCATCAATAATTTCATGTACATACTTATATAATTGCGTTTTTAATATTCTCCAACTGATACTTATTTTCGTTCGCAAATGAGAGCAAAACAATGTATTTTAAAGATTTAATGAGTACGGTTTTTTTTTTACTTTGAAAGTAAGCGTTTTCTAATTTTCTCTCGAATAGTGTTTGGTCATGACTTTGCGGCGGCGGTCACGGACGCCTGTTGTGTTCTTACAATAGAGGTATTGATACAAATCAGCAAATCGACCAAACACTTCATTTTACGATGTCGTGGGAATCGTTGTTTCGATGTTCGAAATAAGCACTCCTGCTCCTAACTAAAATGAACCAAAGCGGTTTTGTTTGGTAAAAGCTTTTTTAAAATGAATGAATAGACAAACAAAATTTAAACTTGTAAAAACATTGTAGAGGAGGCGTTAGAATTGTTATAAGATGAGATAAGTAAATACGTAAGTGTAAAAATAATTTCAAAATGATTTTCATAGAAACTCCGTTCTTCTCTTAAAGATCGCCTTATCGAAGTCTATTGGTAATACCGCTGATGGTAGATCATTCTAAAACCCCACCTTTAGAACATTGCGCATGTAGCGTGTAGTAGTAGAACTTCAATCATCAAGATGATGCTGATAGTATTTCCGGTGAACAGAAATATGACGGAAAATAGCGACAGGAATGAGGTTAAATAGCTCTTCAGAGCGTTCCCTGTAATATATGCGATAGAAAATGCACAAAGATGTTATTATTTCATCGCAATGACAACTAGTCAAGTTGACCAGATACTACAGGTTTGTCAATGTTTCGAAATACTCGACATTGGATACGGCTTAAAGGCTAAAGTAGATATTGGAGTGCCCCAACCCAGAGGTGACAACAGTCCTTATAAGGGAAAAGGCGAGGACCCGGCTTGAAGTACTCTCGCGCTCTGTTGCGCACCTCAAGCTTCTTAGAAGTTAGTGTTGCTTGGCTCTCTAGATTATCGTGAAACTAAACGTTATTAGATATGTCGACATCAAGGATCCCGATACCTCAATGTTGCACTAAGGGTAGTACTTTTGAAGAGTATTAGAGACGAAGGGGCATTTTCTAGCGTCTTAATTGTGCCTTTTAAAGGTTAAATTCGACGAGGTTAAGGTTACCCCATTTTAAGATTTACTCTAAGGTATAATGTTTCAATCTCTGAAAAACCATTTTTTTGTAGGATTAAATGGGGTAGAATAATTATTTTCTCTAATCTTAAGCCCTCCACGCTTTCTAACCAGAGATCCAAATATCTAATATTATTACGTTTTTACGAGAGGAATCTATTTTCTTAACTTTTTCTGGCCTGGTTTTAATACGCATTTCTAGTATGTTTTGACGAATCAGTGAGTCTGTGAAATACCTCGATTGGACTTCTTTGAGGTAATTGAGATATTATAGAAGCTATTTCATTAAGTTGGCCTGTTGCAATTTAAACTTGTGTCAATGAGAATTGAATTAACTCATTAAACATAATTTTGTAACTTGATAAGAAGAGTGCTTAATTGTTTTGAAAAGCGTACTAAACTTCTCAATCTAAAATAAAAGATTGCGGGAGCGTGATGCTGTTTGTATCGGCCGGTTACAAAAACTTGACACAACACAATAATATAACTTTTCATAAAATAATCTACGACATACAATATTCTTTATGGAAATAGATGTTAGCATAAAAAAAATATCGTTGAAAGCTGGAGAAAATGTTTGCATCAAAATAAAATATGGGGATATTTGTCAAATAAATAAATCTTCTTGATAAAAATAAGTATTTTTGATAGTATCAAAAAGATTTATCTTTTTCATACTACGGTTTAAGAAATCGAGTACATTTGTATATCGGTGACGCGAAGTCATAATTTTTTTTATACGTAAGTCTTACAACGCGCATAAAAAATTTTTAACATTTTGGCGGTACCATGTCGCAACGCGGTGACGAAACGTCATCAGATTATACCCATTCGAAAAACATCTATCATGCCTATACAATTTTTACTTCGAAGATGGCGTATCTATTATCATTATTTGACGTTTATTTTACATTGTATAGTTATTGCATGTTAAAAAAAATCTAAATGAATCTGTGTGATGAAAGGGTCGCCCGAGAAAATTCTATACAGACCAAAATGGTGGTGCATTAAAAAAGGGTCAAATAAGCACCCGAAACCGACGAGCTTGCATGTGAAGATTAATTGGATGTCAGTGAAGCAAGAGAGATATGCAGATATCGTACCATGTGGAAATCTATAATCTCTGTCTATCCTTCTTGGAAACAAGTGTGAGTTTATAATGATTATAAAAAAATCCATATAGTTTCAGTTATATTCTAACCTCTGTATGATTTATGAAAAATAAACATTATAATAGATGATCATCAAAATCATTTAGGCCGTCTAGATTCTAGACGGTGCACAGACGGATGTATCCATCGATAACATATATTGTATTATATTTGAGACTTTAGTTTTACATTGCTGTTTTGATTACTGTACAAATAAAGTTTTCTGCTCTGTCCCAGTAATGTAGCCTTTAAGTTTTCGATATCCTTAACAGAGTCGTGCCCCCATCGTCGGCGTCCTTAAATTGATGTTAGCGATAATGTTGATGAGATACAAGAGTTTTCATTTTTGCGATAAAAAAAAATCCATTAATTAAGTTAACTTAAATATCACTTATCAATGAACATTTTCATTGTAATTTTTTTTTCAATGTATGATAATTTAAAAAAGCTTCAAGTATTACAAAACCGGATCCACGCGTATAAACGCATTGTCAATAATTGCGCCACAGAAAACACGACATACCAAATACAATAAATATGTGAATGTGTTAAAAAGATATTTGTGTTTGATGCTATCATTATGTTTACGTTTCTTCTCAATTTGGAATAAATACTGAACGTGATTTTAATCACGTCCGGTATTTATTCACGTTGCGTTATATTGAGTAACGCATTTCTTACGAAGATACAAAACTATATTTCGTAAATAATTTTAAAGATACTAAAGAAAATATACGGAAATCGAGCATTTCCCTTTTACTAATGAAGCCAATATTTTGAAAAGAAATTTGGATTGTATGACTTCATTCACGGTATACAGGAAAAAGTAAACGAAAATCCGAATTATTTAAATTGAAATGGAAAATACAAAATATTAGCGAAAAGAAAATGAATATAAAATGTATTGCTAAATTTCATAGAGAATTAATAAGTTCCAACTATAACAAGGAGATTAACATTTGCAAAAATTTGTCTTAGACTGAGACGGTTAAAAGTTGAAGGTCATGCTGTTTTTTAAAAAATTGGAATACCTACACAAGAATCATCAAAATCGTTTTTCATGACACCGTTTTAATATTGTGACGTGAATTCTAAACTCGGTATTATTGAGTGGTGATGTTGGCGTTACTGAGTATTTAAATATCTTTCCATAATAAAAGAAAATGTTCGCTGTTGGATTTACGTAATACTTTTACCAAGCATGATTTTTTTTGAAATGGTGTCATACCCATTAATTGTTAAAAGAATGAATGATACAAATTCCTATTAATTGTCAAATGGATAGTCAACACGAACACATTAAATATATTAATACCTCTACTGGATGGAACCGATCATGCATCTTTCCGCAAATATTCATAATCTTCTCTTTTTTTAGAAAAACTTTGCTAAAGTAACTATAACAAAACTTTATAATTGAAAATACGCTTATAAATAACATAAATTAATAAAAAGAAAACCCTACTCGGCGTGGGCTCGTCAGACGTGCCTCACACGCCGCGCTCAGCCTGGGGCGATGTAAAGACCAGTGAAGGTATGTATTATTACATTAGTCTCTGATTTTCTATAAGTATTCCACTCACTTCTAAACAAACAAGGCAAATTATCGTATAAACGATACTTCAAGCAATTTACAGACTGACAGTCAGGAAAGTCACTTCTGCAAACTGCCCACAAATTATGTTTGCATATTCGATAGCAGTGAAAGGCAATGTTTTTAAACAGTTAAACATTAATTACAGACAATCTTAGTTTAAAGAACGCAAATATCGTAAACATAACACTTTATAATAAAAAACCTAAACCTCTAAACAGCGCATCACCCAGGATGTATCTCGTGAGATTATACCTTCACTATTTTTCTTAGGAAAGGCTACTTTGATGACTATGGTTTATTTAGCAAAGTTGTCCTAAAAAAGATCATGAATATTTACAGAAATACGCAAAATCGATTCCATACGGTATAAATGTCTGCTCGCGGCTTTGGCTGTATGGGTAAAGTACAATAATTTTATGGTATAATTTCCTTTACCTTTTGTATCGATTTCGATCCGGATCTCCATCTCAGCCTTTCTCTAGTATGAAGTATCCAATATTCTGTCCCGCAGTTGGCGCTGTTTCAGTTGTGTTTCACAAAAAATGCGTGTACTTTATTTATGCGTAAACAAAGACAATTAAAATGATAATTAAAATGATATTAAAAAACTTGAGATGCCGTCTTTAGTTATTGCGGTATCGTCGAATATCATTTCCTAACACGTTTACAAAATGGAAGTTCGTAACAGAATATCGTTCACTTCAGTAGGAGTCTATACCGTACACCTCAACCCAATCCTACATCTATAATACAATAGATACTATGCCGATTGAAGTCTGTTACTTTGTAGTAGTAGACTACTACTTGCTGTATTAGACAATATTCCTAACTTAAGTTTTTAACAAGCAAACCATCCGTGTGTTACTAAAATCAAGTGTTAATATTGATACGCAACAAACAATTGGGGGAAATCAATGACAAACAGGTTTAAAGCGTTGATATCAACGCAGTATTGACTGAAAAATTTCGGCAATAATGTAAAGTATTGAAATGGTTATCTTTGACTATTAGTCTGCATGCATAGAACTGTATACAGGAAAAATTTTGTTTTGTGCTGGACCTTGTTGCTATATAGTGACATAATAACCATATTTTCTTTTCACAAATATCAAGGGATCCTGCATCAGCGCGATGCAATTCGGACACTCTTTTTATCTGGCCATCTTTACAATGCGGTATTATATCTCTGAGTACTTCGTCTTCATCTACTAATAGGACGGCAACTTCGTTTGTTGAAGGGGAGTAGCATCTTCCTCGATATTGTGGTGTGCGATCGGCGTGAATCATTAATTTTAAGTTGTCCGAGAAAGAGTTGCTTTCTAAATTATATTTGAAACTGCGTAAATATTCGTTATGGCTATTTAATACGGTCTGTAACTCATTGATCAAATCGGTTTTTAAAGCGGGGCCCAAGACCAACGCGACGCCACCGCGCGTCGTCGCGTTGGCCGAACATTAATAAAATTGACTCGCGTACTTGATATTTTAAATTATCTCTTAAACTATGCAACCAAAAAACGTACGGTAAAAAAATAATTTTATCTGAAAAAAAAATTCCTTGGTGATAAAGCTATTTATTTGTAAAACGATTGATGTATTGTATATGAAAAAAAAATAGAAATATCACTCAATAGATTACGACACGGTCGCGGTTCCATTCCTATATTGTATTATCTCTTTAACCATTGGTCCAAATTATATGCAGTAAAAGCAAAAAGTCTTTTGTTTTAAACACTTAAGACGATAAATTCACTTATTTTGATAAGAATTCATAATTGTCGATAATATGACCAATAAACATCACCTAACGATTTAATTTTTTTTTATGACTTAAATATAAAAGTTAAACAAATGCTGTAATTGACTTTTTTGTAGGCATTGTCAAGTTCTAAATTTTTTCTCTAGAACTCAATCATATATCTCTCATCGTTAAGGCAGCGTTCGTAAGAAACGTTTTCGTTCGACCGTTTTTTCTCAGGCAAATCCGACTACCACGAAAAAGTCTTTTCATTTTTCGGGTTAATATATAACCTATAACACTAACAAATAATATGGATTTCTATTTCTAAAAGAATTTTTAAAATCGGTTCAGTAGATAAAGAATAATCAGGGGTAATCGCCTACAACCTCACAAACTCACAAACTTTACCTCTTTATAATGTTAGTACAGATGTCTATTGACTCATTAACTCAAAAATAAAAATAAATACATAATACCTATTTGCTTTGTTGTTTCTCATTATTTTTTTTTCAAATCGATTGAATAGCGCGATTATCTTATTGAATAGCGCGATGTTCTTATTGAAATTTTAATGCATACTTGATTTTTTAAAATGCGCTTTCATATGATGGCGTTGATATGATGAAAGATTGAATTTTATATCCTGAAACAAAAACTTAAAAGCTGATGATTATATACATTTAAGAGATGCTTTAAATAGGGATGCTAATGTAAATGCTGTAAATAGTTGGTCAACACCCAACAACCCAACAAAGTGGGCACGGGTTATCTAGTATTTGTATAAAGGTTTAAAATATATGTAGTAAAAAAATTCTTTGTTTTAAACGTGTAGTGCTTGGCCTATTTTAATAATACATATGATAGGTCTGTATCTATCGTAGTGAAATGTTTGAAAAAATTTTCGATAACCTTTTTCTAACACATTTTAATTTTTCATATACATATTTGATTTAAAACTTCTAAAACTAATTCTTTCGACGTACCTACGATATCTCAAAAAAAAAGAGTAGGTGTCGCATATACTCATCAAAACCGTGTACAGCTTACACGCGGTAGAAGTATAACTTAAAGAAAATTAATTACGTAAAAAAAAAAGTTTATTTCAAACACTTTTTAAAATCTTTAATTACGTCATTGCCTAACGACAACTTTCAGCATTCCATAGGGTTTAGTCACAAGATTTAATCGTGAACTACAGAGCGCTGCACTTTTTATCCCTCGGTGCGTAGCCGGCGCATTATTTCGCCGTCAATTTGTCATTGTATCCGGACGCTAAACAGTGGAGTGTCATGGTCGAGTCGTTTGCGCGTGTTCGGTGTTTCATGATGACTGCTTTTTGACGATCTTGATTTTCGGTGTTCTGTATGTATTCTGTTTTGTGACTAAAAAAAAGTATGACCGATTAATACAATTAACTATTTCTAATTATTATGTTAGTTAAATATAATATTTATGTATATCGGAGTTAAAAACTAAGCTAAAACAATATCAAGTTGTCATAAGCTGCTAATAGGACTATATCATAGTATTAATACATTGAATTAGTGTAGCCAATTCATAAAAACAAAACACTTTTGCCAGTATTGACAGTTCTTAACTATGAAATGAGTATTATATGTTCGTTAAACAAAATAGTGAGTTTTTTTTTGAGTTCTTTATAAAAATAATCTGATACTGATATATCTATAAAAAAAAATTAACGATTAAAGAAAAAGATAGAACTAGCAATGTGTGTAAACGGGTTATGATGCCGAGTTGAAAAGGAATGATGGACGAAAACGGCAGTCACAAGGCAAGGGCATAAATTAGGAAGTAAATTCAAAATCCGAAATTCCATTGAGCTGGAAATATTCTAAATATTTGTAATTCAATGCAAGATATTTAAGTACATTAAACAATCACTTCTTATATAGCAACGGATTGAAAATATATTGACATTCATAGAAAGAAGATTTAACAAATTGAAAGAAAAAAAAAGCGCATCCTATGCCAATAAATTATTACTATGCCAATAAATCTTAGCATTAAAAAATTAAAATTTCAACTTGTAATCAAAAACGAAATAAAATCATTGTTAGACGCGTTAGTACGTGCAATTATTGAAATTTTGTCCTCGCGCTGCGGCGGACGCTTCCTCCGTCCGATTCGGTCGAGCGACGAGGTCACATCCGTTCACAAATGAGCCCGTGGGCATGCTCTCTGCGGTCAAAATGCTGATGTGGTTTGGAACTAATTTTTTTCAACATTTGCAACCGAACGCAGAATCAACTTTGGTTTTTTTTTCTCTTTTCCAACCTTTCTCCGCGTGATTTACTTTCCTTAACTGTACAGTAAACGGTCGAGCGGCGATGCCGTGTCGCGTTCTTTCGGAAATTACATGCGTTGCACTGTTGTTAACGATTGTTCTAATGCGATAGCGCCGCTGTTACGTGCAAAGTATCGCATGAGGTTTCGGCTCAATTTTTTTTGGACGCGTCCATTACACCAACTGGATGTAGCCAATGGTGCAGCTTGTGTAATAAAAACATTCAATCTTATACAATTACCAGGTACATTTTCAAATCTTCGTATGGTTTGAACTAGTTCGTACATGATTTCTGGTTCAGTAAAAATAGTTTCGTCAAAGGTCACAGTCATTATTCTTTAGATTGCAAATTTTTTTTCGTAAGAATCCCTTGCCTTCATTCCCGTTGTTGTTGGATAGCTCTGCGGTTTCGTAATTTTTTTCTTAGCAACAGACTACAGACGAACTAAAAGGAGGGTTGAGATTTCAAAAAGTTATGTGTTCGAATTTCTCTTCATAGAGACTTACAGCTACTAACTGAGAAACAGTATACTTTATAGTCAGCGTGTCATTGGCTATCTAGAATTTTGGAAAACTCCTATATGGCATACTTACGTGGTATATAAAAAAGTAGTTATCGATTAAAAAATATATCAAATTTAACTTTAAAATACTATATTGTTAACAAAGCTTTGTCGTATCAAATCTTCGTCACGCAGTTGGTGAAGCATTTTCGCTACGTACGAAGTATATGGTGAGGGAAATACATTCGACCGCAGCGCTCGCTGTGGCAGAAATGGGAAGATTATCGGGAAATGCAGTGCATTTTGGATAAATTTTCTGTGAAACTTCAGTATAATTGTTAATATTATCAGAATAGAGCATAATATTTATTATTGAAAATAATGTATAAATAAACTGTTAAATAAAAGTTGAATTATCCAAGATATTTTTGGAAAGACCTAAATATCAAGAAATATTAGTTACACGGGAACGGTTCTGTATTCGCAGAACGACACCTACTAGGATATATTGATCAATTTCACAAAACTTTAGCCTCTACCATAACGGATCTAAGCCACAGTGCTTAAATTTATCGTTCATAAGGCAAAGATCATATTCATAATTGTTATTTGTTGTAATTGTTTCAGTAACAGTAGAAATCATTCTATCATTTGTTACTCTAATTTCAAAAAGATGTCCACAACAAACAATGTCGTCGTTATTATTCTAAAAGAGTTTATTTCTTTAAGTTGATCTCATGGAAAAATCATATGTACCCGATTGACTGTAAAATCGAAATTAGTTGATCATTGATTTCCAGAGATGTAGGCAGATATTAATTATTATTCTACGAAACGAAAATGTTTGTAAATTAAAATAATTAAAATGTCGTCTCTGTAGTGGAATCAGCAATGATACTTATTATAATTATTTTCATTACGAAAAATGAAAAGAAATATAAAGATACTGTTGTTGTTTACTTATAATTGTTTAGTAGAGACAAAATTATTCATTAATAATAATAATAAAATACAACTCTATAATATTTTTTATTATTTCTTAAGCTTACAAATATTGGATAAATCTCGAAAAAGTGCGGACGCTAAACAGCGCTGTCGTGCAGGTAGCGTATACACGCTCGCACATTCTTTTTATTTCGAACGAGGGGCGTATGCTTTAAGGCTTTCGCGCTGGCCCGTACTGGTCGGGGCTGGTAACAGTTGTTACCTAACCTATAAAACAATGTCGAGATCCATCTTGAAGGAGCACGCAATTAATAGTTTCATTTGACTTAAGTTAATAGGTAATTAGTCGCTTTGCCCGAGATCAGAAATGAACCCGGCGCCTTCTCGCTTAGAGAAGTTACAGTTTTTAACTATCAAACGTCGCGCTTGTAGGTTTTTGTGCAAATCTATTAGTTATAAACAATCCAGGATAATTTATTTAGATAAATTCAAAAATACATTTTCTTTTCTTTTTTGTAGGTATATTATTTTTGTGTTACCTGAACATCAGGCTTTAATTCTTCCAAAAATTTGATTTTCCAGTTGAATAACACAAGACTTTTTTTGGTTGCAATCCGATTTTTCGTTATAAAAATGCTTTTTATTTAGTAAAAGCAAAAAAAAAACCTATAAAAAAATCCTTAGAGCTAAATCTGTACCAACAATAATTTTCAAATTACAAATCTTGAAAAGTAACCCTTAATAAATATTAACATCAAATGTAATACTTAATTTTGAATTTATTGTTTAACATAAAAAATAATCAGTCGATTTAATTGCTACAACTACAATTTTTTTTATTCCTAAATCCGTGATACCATTTAATGTTTATTAGTGTATTTGGAATTTTTTTTTACGCATTAATGCAACTTGTATTGTTTCTGCTCTTCATCGTGATTTAAACATGTGTTATAAGATTTCTTTAACTGAACTCTTCGTTCAACAGTATCATTAACCACCTATGAGCTTTTGAAAATTGACAAACATATACATTATAATCTTCATTACACTGATTACTATAAAATGAATTATTCGATAATTTTCTTTTCTTTTACTGCATATTCAAAGCGCAAACGAACACGCAAGCTAACATAGTGTAAATGGTCACAACCGCCGCAGTGAGGGAGTGAGGGAGATGGGGGAGTGGGCCACCGGAATTCTTACTCAGTGGACGAAACCAACAGCGGAAACTGTTGGGTTTCGTTGTGTGAATGTGAAAATTGTGATATAGTAAAAACGCTATAAAAAAAATAAAAATAATTTTTATACAAGATAATAGAACTAAGTCACTTGCCACTAGATATTAATTATTATAAACGTAAATATTATCAAAGTTAGTAGCGGTAATGTGTATTGCGAAACGCGTGCACCGCTACGTCCCAATTTGCCTTAGGCTCCTTCCTGTGCATGCCGGACTTATCAAATAATAATCAAGTGTCTGAGGTAATAAATATGTAAAATAAATATTCTAGTCACGATTTGCAAAATATTCTATTAAATTTACGAATGCGACATGTAGTGCATATAACAGCAATATATATTAAAATGTCAATTTAGAACTGAAATATAGTAGGGAATTTTTTAGTACATTTTTATTTACTGTTAATCACGGTCGTTTGATTTATTTGTTGTATATGTACTGAATAGCTAAATAGGATATTTTTTCTGATTTTACACAATTGTTTGCTGGTGAAAAAAACTAGCTTACAGCTGTTTTGATTCGGTGACAATGAAAAAAAAAACAGAGTATACATGATAAAGAAATTGTGTTGATATCTATCAATCGATCTGCAATTTTACAATAATACACATAAGGCTCAGATTAATTCTTATCACTTGAAAATTATCGTCAAAACTTCTAGTAATAATGCTTACATTACCTTATGAATGAATTACAAGCAGCAATTAGTCAGTTCGTTTGGCGTTAAAAATCGAATTATGGAGCGAAATGGTTTTATAAAGAGTAATAATTTCTGAGAAATCGTATACCTTTTCTTAAATATTTTAGTAAAACATCAAAATTAGTTAAAATCACTGGTAGGTACCGCGCGAAAGCGGACCAAAGCGACGAGAATTAGCCATAATTTTGTTTGTTGAAAGCGTACTATATTTAGAACGCGATGGCTATAACAATCGAACGGAGTAAATCAATTTTGTCCAATTCCCAAAAAATGAAAACGAATTTAAGACCGTTGTTGTTTCACTTAAAATAATTTAAAAAAAAAAAACCTTTAGATATTTCTGCGAGACCACGAAAATAAATTTCGTCTCATTCAATGTCGATCGGTTCAAACAAGATGATTGTTTAAAGAATAGCAACTTTCGAACGTCCAGAGAAAATGGTCGCAAGAGTGCTCAGTCATCCGTTTAAGTTGTACCGGAGTGCATTATCGAACCACTTTGTATTATTTGATTTGTGACGTATGTTATTATTTGTCGTATTCGGCGGTTTGTGCGAGGAAGAATTTCAAAGTGAATAAAGGCATATGCACACCTATTCAGCGATGAAGTATCCATAATGAACTTTCAAAATATAGTTGTAAGTGCTACATAATTTTGTTAGTATGTCTTGATTATCAGTGTGAGAATGAAAGTTGAATCAGGTTTCAATCGATGCACTGTCTAGGCCTACCCACTTGCGAGCCTTGTATTTCAGATTGAAGGGCTTGGATCTTTAGGTCTTTCACGCTGGTCTAATGCTAGTCGGGGTTTGTTGAGGATCTTGTTGTTGAAGCGATGACGTCATTCGGAACCGACAGTTAAAGTGCCCTCCACGACACGAAGCGTGTGGTCTAATCTGAGTTAAAATTAAAAACTCATTGCCAACTCGCCATGTTCAGGATCGAACCCAGTACATCCTGGTTCGAAGATAACGCTCTTGACCACTGAGTCACCAGCGTTTACGCTGGGAATGAATAAGTTATTCTATTGCTTTATAAAGGACAATTTTGTTATTCGTACAGTGTGTTTTATTTCTTGAAAGTTTTAGAAACCATCAAATCAATGTATTTCATCCACATTAACACAACTTTTTTAAAGGGGGCTGAACACTCGAGGAAAATAATTTGACAGTTAAACGAACTATGGTGGGAAAAAATGAAAGAATAAAGACGGGGGATTAAGCGCAAGGTCCTAAGAAATAAAAACGAGGCAAAGTAACATACACAATAATATTATTCGTGTAACAGAATTAATGCATAGAACAGGATAGAAGAAATAAACACGTGTTAGTCGTAATAAATAGAACTTACATTTGTTAAAAAGTATACGTAACACGTGTTGGTTTCCTTTAATAATGAATTGATTACCTTTACTAATAATTTGTTATCATCACGACGAACGAACAAGTTTCTGATTAATGTACAGAATTAATTAACGTCTGAGCATCCATGTAAGCGATCACTTTAGCTGGACGACATCGATTTATGTATCATCAACTTTCATTATCATTTGCCCGACGGGTTTAGAAATCATTAAAATAGAAAGTTAAATACGGAGGGAACGCGAAACGAAACGGTGGTTTACATGATCCGGCACGTGACCGGATCTTATGTAATACCTACCTAATAATGATGAACTTTTAAATTCGATTAACCATAGGTAACGACATGGTGATCGTCTCAAAATTTATACATGATTAAATTATTCTTTTTTGTGATTTACCAGCTACGAATTAAAAATATGTAGTAATAATTTAATATCATAGATATTATTTTGAATTGTATCGTTTAATATCAATATTCAAATATAAAGTATGCTTAAAATCTAAATAAGCTTTTAAATCAATCTAGCGCGATCGCCCCGATTATGACACATATTTAGGTTCTTGTACTAATTTCAATCCCGACGTCAGATGTCGATGCTAATAGTGGAGTCACAAAAAAAAAAACTAGTTTTTCCGAAATTCCCTCCGAAATAAAAATAGCTTAATTTATCTTCATAATACACAGGCATCGTAAGTATATCCAAAATTTCATTGAATGAATTGTGATTTCGAGACGAAATTCTTAGTTAAATTCATCACCATAATACAGGTTATATAAATAATTATGTATGCGACATTTCGTGGCGATCGGAAGAACCGCTAATGTATGAAAGTAGAACAAACACAAGCAAATGAGAACTGTTTCAATTCACGCATCATTATGCATCAGGAGTATATGAATTTTGCATATTTTACAATACATTAATTCTACGCTTAAACTAGAGTATTCAAATATAAAAAAACTTCATTTTAAATTCACCTTGCAGGCTAAATTCTAAAAACAGAATGCACCTTAAAACTGGCTTTTTGTTAAAAGTGCGTTTAAAAGGAGGTCGTGGAATACCCCTCACAGTCGAAGTTAACTTTCTATAAAGAATATTTTGCTTAACATACATCACGTATCCTAATAATGTATACCGAACCGGTTTTTTTCTCGATGTAACTAAGGAATTTAAATTGATGTACTTTCAAAATGTCTCGGACTTAATACTTAAAACCGCTCATTATTAAGCTAGGTCATAGTTGGGTTTACGACATCGATCATGTGTCGGATTTCGGTCTAGCCGAGAAAGCTCGACCGCTAATTGTCACCCGATACTCTCTCCTTGGGCGACAAGCGGGCGAACTGGTTACCCACGGCGCGGGCGGGGCGCGATGCGATACGCTAGGGAGCTACCATAGAAATTAGATTAACGGACCAGTCGTAGCTAAGTTACTGAAAAATAATAACTAAATTTTAGATTTTGTTACATGATGATGTTGTTATTTATTTATTTTAATTATTACGTCACACATTTATGTACTGTAATTTGTTTGTCATACTAATTACTCTATGGCTTTGTGGATTAAATATATGGTAGCGTGATAGTATAACGGTTTAAGTCATGACATTTTCGTGTTAGTGCCTTTTATTACATAAAAAAAAATCTCTTATCAAGTCGCAAAAGCAATATGAAAATGGGCTAAATTCATTCGTAGACGGGATATATTTGATGAACTATTATTTAGTAAGTACACACAAATCTGAATTTTTAAAACTCGCAAAAATTCAGGATAGTGTTTCCCTTAGACGTGTGAAATTAGGAATGCTGCTAATAATGAGTAACTTTTCACAGTCAGTGTAATGCAGCATAATCTGCATAAGGAATGTGGCTATTTATTGAAGAGAATCCGTGCACATGTGATCATGACAGGAGCGATTCTATGATAGTAAGATGAACAGTTTTAAATAAGCAAGAAATTTTAATAAAAAAGACCACACAAAGATCTAAACTAATACTGTAACGCAGGAATGACGTACAGTCGTAACGTAAACATTAAAAAGAGTTTAAATTCTTTTAACTTGTAAACTTAAAGCGTGTTAATTATGTACTTGTTTTTCCTTCGTTAATTATTAAATTTCCTTTTAACTCCCACTTTAATTAATAATAGCAGAATATTATTTATGCAATATGAGACTAATTACGTAACTATAGAGTTATTCGTAATTACAGAACGTTCAATATAATTAAATCTTTTCATCTAAGTATATTTTTATCGATCTTATTAACCATAAATATTTTTATTTCTAGAAGTGTTACACCTCATCGGCGAACCGGATTTCCCGGGATGTGCGTCTGCACTGGGAGTACGCTGGTGGCGGCCCGCCCTCTGCCGGCTTTCAAGTGCATTATTGCGAGCTGCAAGCGTGGGGACCACATCGGTGTCGTACTAAGGTACGGAGCTATCCTCCTTCACATTGGATTGTTGAATAAAATAGATAGATCAATAAAAAAAAAGAATTTTTAGGTAAAATTTTGAGAAGCACTTATATTTTATATCTCCACCTAATATCTATCTATGTAATAATTCACAAGAAACCGGAATCAATATCGAAATCGGGATCTATATCGTAATCGAGAGCGATAGCGCGATTGGAAAAAAGAGAGACGCAGGATTGGAATGGATCGGAATAGAGAATAAGATCGAATCGGTACTAACTCGATTGGTATCGATAATAGCAACTTTGCTTGATATAAAAAAAATAAGGAATTAATTGTATTTCCATGTGGGCGGAGCCGCGGGCAAAAACTAGTATATATCTAGTTTCTCAGTTCCTCATTTTTGTTATCAAGTAAAGTTGCTCTATATATTTGTGTGTGCACGCGTGCGTGCGTGCGTACATGCGCGTGTATCTGTGTAGTGTGTATAGGAATTGCTTACTTAAAGTAATGAAATACAGCAATAATTAAATTGAAACAGTCCATATTAACGATGTGTCAAAAAAACATAGGAGTACAACATGATCACTAACTGCTGTATAAACATTGGTATTGAGCTAAATTTTGTGTTTGTGTTTAATCCATCTTTCCAATTTTACATTTAACAATTTAGAAACTTCCGACGACACTGTCAGCTAAAATATAATAAAGATTTGCAATATAAAATTTATTTTAAAGGACTCCATATAAACTGTCGCTTTACTAATGTTATACCGTTACAAGTAGTGTTATTACGGAATTTTCACGCGTCGGAGAGCTCGGTAATTGTGTCGAGATCTAAACCGATTTGACGTGACAGTACTGTTAAAAATTAGTTTCTCAAAGTATAAAAAATATTTACTTGAAAATGGTTTGGCATTTTATGCTATGATATACTATACATATCATATATCGCTCATTACTTTATTGAAGCGATCATAGAATATAGTAAGAAGAGAACGAGCTACTACAACAGGAACCAAGAAGAAGAGGCGATTATAGTAGAGAGCATACCGGAAACTTAAATGGCTGTCGATGAAGTTTGTCAACTTCATAACGAACGCTAAAACTTCTTCACCAAATTGAGAAAATCAACAATAAAAAATTGACTGAAGAAAAGTGCACCACCATCTACTCAACTCTGCTTTAAGTGCGTCTACAATAGAAAGTTATTCACACTTGGACATTGGAGACTCGCTTAACAAGACAGTAGTTTTTTACAACAGGAATCAAGAAGAAGAAACCACATTAGCACAGAGTACAATAGAAATTAGAAAGGCTGCAGATGAACTGTTCCAACTCTCAGAAATGGACGTCAAAGCCTGCACCAAGCAAAGGAAACGAAGAACGAAAGAGAAACGAAAGGAACATACCCTTCTCACTATATTTATTGACACACTAAAATATCTATTACCTATTCCGAACCCAGTAGTTCCTGGCTAAAAGTTACACGAATACCGGCTGGCTCTACAGTCCTGTTACTCCTAATCCAAGCTAGAACCTACACTCCCCTCTTATAATTACGCTCCCTTAGGTGTATCGGGACTCATCCCTTTCAGTTATTGCGACTAGCTGAAGGTTGAGCGATGATGATAATGATGAGATGAAGTCTTTTCCCTTTTCAAGCCCTATTTAAAAATTTATCTCGTTCTCGGTGCCAATCCTGTACGTTGTCATAAAAATTCATTCAATCTCTGGATTTTTTTTTTGCGTCTAAAGCTGTATTGCGTCCAAATCGTTCCTGTATTTATGTTTCTAAAAAATTTAACTCTGGTTACTTATCCCCCGAAAAGAACCTACATTCAAACTTCTCTAAATACTACTATGTACTTTATTATTACAATATTGTTATGATAGATAGTACTATAGTGAACTAATGAGTCGATCGGCAAGGGTATGTCATTATAACAATATATAAGTAGTTAGATCAGAAGAGCTGGGCTTAAATGTTCAAAGCCCTTACTTTGAAGTATAAAGTTTGAGAGACGGGTAGATTGCCTCAGCGGTGGCAAATCGGACGCACTCTCTCACTCTGAGTGTTCATACGCCAATGACACTGGGCGCACGTTATGGTTTATATTTAACGATAACAAATGGATACATACATTACTGAAAGATAATACTGAGGGTGTCTCACGAGTAATGTCGATTTTCATAACTGAAATTCATACGCTTCTTCTATACATGTCATAATTGTTACGACTAGTCTATAGTTCTATGAAGAGTACATCAGTTTTACTTTCTTTGAATGATGCTGTTTGCGTTGATTGACGGAGCAAGACATTTTGATGATAAAACGTGGAGAGCGATAAGTATGAAATTTGTTTATTTTTAAGGCATTATAAAAGTTTGAAGCAGCCGCGGGAGCCAGGAAAATGTGTGAAATTGAGGGAAATAATAAAGTCAATAAACGAACAATACAGAGTTGGTTTAATGTTTTTAATAGAGGAGATTTGACGCTGGTGAGATCATTCACGCTCTGGTCGTCTACCTCTGTGGGATATTGAGGCTACAAAGAAAGCAGTAGAAAACCAACCAACCTAATACCAGAACTCGCTGATTATCTGACTCCTTTTGACCTTGTAAAGAAATCATACTTCACTACTTAAAATCATTGAGTAAGACCTACAACAGTTGTCGCGCAGTGCCACACGAATTAAACGATATTTAAGCGAAACATCGAGTAGAATTGTGCAAATAGCTTCTTGCCCTAGTGAAAGATGATCGTTGTATTAAACGTATTGTTACTTGTGATGAAAAATGGATTTGTCTAAACCGTCCAAACATGAAAAATCTATGGTTATATAAAGGGTAATTATCTCAAGCCGTCGTAAAGAGATGTCGATTCAAGCCAAAAGTCTGGTTATGTTTGTGGTGGAATTATGAAGGTTTAGTGAATTTTGTAATAATTCCTGATTTTGAACTATCACTGATCACTACTGAGATATATAATAAACAACTGATATAAATGTATGAGGTTTTTTCGCAGAAATGTCCAGGTTTGGTAAACCCAAAACGGGTGCTCTTATAACATGTCAATATTAGACCACATACTGTTCAAAGTTACGCGAGATAAGATCGAAGAACTTGGTGGTGTTAAACTCCTACCACGTCCAGCATTTAGTCCGGACCATGCACCGTCTGACTGTTGATTCAGAATCATGGCAAAATTCTTTCGTGGAAAAATTTAAGTCCGACGGAGATGTTGAAAATGCAGTGCGGCAATTCTCTGCGACAAGCTCGAAGAGTGGTTTTGCCAAGGTATCGGAGAGATAAGATCATAAAATACTGTGGGCTATTTGAGTACAAAAGTTTTATTCTTGTATGGTTATTTAGTAACAAAATTAAAATTAAATCTAATATTATTTATGGGACGCCTTAATAATTCTTGAAGTAACAGTAAAAGTACAGTAAGTATATAAGTACACTAAGAATGATATAGTAACGTGTATGAAGCACAGAATAATATTATACCTACTAGGGCTTCTAAAGCACAAAACAATAATATATTAACGGATCTGAAGGTTATAACAATGATGTACTAGAGTATTTGAAGTACAAAACAATAGTGTACTAGCATAGTTGAAGCTCACAACAATAATATACTAGCGAGTACAAAATTATATGTATATGTTATACATACTCGAGTTTGTCTGAATAATAAAACAATAATATAAAGTAGTGTATCTGAAGCACGGAATGACAATAATATACCATGCATCATACGCTTGTGTGCCAAAAAGCCAAGAGCGCTTTAACGAGTACGTGTACAAATGCCTAAGTGTCGTTTCTTTTCATGTAAAGCATACATTTTTTAGTTATGTGGTAGTAAAAATCTGACACAAGTGAAGTTTACATATTTAAAAACAAGTTCGTAGAGTCTGCGCAATATTTATTAATTTCTTTACTGGAATTAATTTAACTTTCATGTGTCGGTAGAAAATAATAACCGGTTTCGTATTGTTCAATATTATTCTTACATTTTAGGTGCTCGAAAAACCAGATAACTTTGAAGATGTAACTTCTGAGACGCCATTGAAAACAGAAAGTAGTTCAACGCGCCGCGGAAGACTTTACAGCGCTCGCATCGGCGGGCTGCGTATGGCCACGACGTATTCGTTCGAAGTTCGGCCGGTTTCGAGAGACGCGCGAGATTTGGCCGATCCCGAATCCATCGGCACTGGTATTATCGTACCCACCAAAGGATGTAAGTGAGAACATTTTTCGGATTTCATATACATGCGATAAAAAAAATGGAACTATTGTAGACTCTGTGTCTAGTCTGCTCTAAGACAAAGACTCAGTCCTAAGGCAATCATGACCCCCATGACCTCCCTGATCCGCCACAGATCACGGCCATTTTTGATTTCATAGATTATTCTACAAAATTAGCATCTGCTTACATAACTTTTAGATAAATGATCAACTGTTACACCAACATCAAATTAGAAAGAAATACATTCTTTTGGAATACTTTCTATAAAAATTATTTTTGTATACCCATTTTTGGAATGGGAATAACAAATAATATATATATTTTTTCTACTGTTAATTAAAAAAAAATAGATTTGTTGTGATAAACGACTATAAGTATAAAAACAAAGGCGAAGTTCTTGCATATTAATTTTGTCTGTCCAAAGAACAAAATTATTTTTTAATTAAATTATATAAAAACACTAGTTCTATACGCCGGAGAATACCTTAAACCGTCGGTCTTGGAATTATCACCGAGTGGATGGCGACGCGTTAATAGCAGCCAACACTCGCATTAGGCTAGCACGAGGACTCAAAGCCCAAACAAAGGTAAATTTTATAAAAATACATTGTTGATGATAAAAATTAAATAACTCGACAAAATTGTTTTCAAAAATTGAAAAACTCCTGAGGTAGTCAAAATCAAAATATCGATCAACATTTTTAATCCACGCAGACATATGCGTAGGATCTCGTTTTGTAAAATAATGTTTTATATAGCTAAATCATGCTGCAGTAATTATTTAAATCAAATGAATACCAATAACGTTAAAAAATAAAAATATGTATATTTTTACAAATAATTTCTTTGTACACAATTTTTTCTCTTTGTGCACACAATTTCCTTGCAGAGAAAATAACCTTCCGTAATCGGGTAACAAGCAAAAATGGGTAGAATTCGTACGTATAAGAGAAAATAAGAAATTTATAGATCCCATCATTCAGGACTGTCCCTCGATACAGAACCGGGCGATACATACCTACCAAGTTTTATGTTTATTTGATTCATAAAACTCACACCTACATTCCAAAACGGTAGGCAGAGATCACAGGTTTCTGCATGGTTCCAATCTAGTCATGAATATCTTGCTTTATTAATATTAATTCTTTCATACAAGTTTGTATATCTAATGAAATTTCTATTTAGTGATGATACCTAATATCGAGATATTTGTAGAGTTATGTCGATGGTTGTGAAAATAAGACGGTAATATATAGTTTTAAAGCTATTTTCGCGTATTTTTTTTATTTATTATGTTTATTTGGTAAAGCCATGCTGCGGCCGATTTGACAACAGCATGAAAAGGGGCTGGCTCGACCCATGTCTATGGAATCTCACAACACTCACACTGGAAGATGTTACTTTGTGTGTATATTACACAAAGTAACATCTTCCACTGTTGCATTTCGTCCAGTGGGCGAGAGTTCCATTGGACCGCTCCCCCTCCGTCAGATATCCCATTGCTTCCTAAAAGGTCGACAACGCACTAGTACCTCCTCTGGGGTCGCAGTTCTCTAGTGGCTCAATTGCTTGTCTAATAGAATCGAAATACTATAAAAATTTAAGGTACAATCGTGTAAGATAGAGTGAAATTGCCACAAAATGAGATGTGATACGACACCCGGTTGGAACGGAGTTCCTTTTGCTATATATTATGTATTTAACAACACGCATAAAGAAATAAATTAATAACATTTGAGGGAAATTAAATGAAAAAGTAAATAACAGGCACAACTATATTATCAATATTTGGGAGTAATAAAAAAGATTGTACAGTAGTTTCTGAAATTAGCCTGCATTTGCATTACATACACGGCTGTAACGTGCTATCGTGTCGTGTGAGACCCTTTTTCAACCTACCCCTCATTCACCAAGCGTCTGGAACTTCGTTCCAAAAATTCTGTTTGTACAAAAAATAAGTCTTCTTTCTTTTGTTTGACTATGTAAAAGTCCAAGCACCAAAACAGTTTTTAATTTTTGGCAAGATTTTTGTATACCCTTTAAAGGGACATAAATTATATCTTTGTATGTATGATGTCTTGAAATTGGAACAAATCCCATAGAAATCCAATATCCTTTATATTGATGAAAGATGATATTTAAAAGATTCTTCAAATACATATGCCAAATGTTAAATGTGTTGCACAAACAAGCTAATTTGACTTAAAAATAGCCTTCAATTCTTTAAAGTATTCTCATTCTAGTTTCAGCACGTGCAACTCAATGTTTACCTCACGCTAGTGAAGTGGAAGTATCAACCGGGCCGTACTTCGGCGGAAGGATAGCGGTGGAGGCGGCGGACGGCGGGCCCGAGAGATGCTCCATCCAGGGCAATCCCAACAGCGCTCAGGATGCATACATTTTAAGGATCCATCATTTGGAATGCGGGTCGGAAGTTAACGACACCACGGTCGCGACTTACGTCATTGTCCAGGAGAATTTGCCAATATTAACACACAGCACTCGACGGTTAGTACATTAACTGCACGAGTATGAAAATTAGGTAAATTGTTGACACTACAATGGCTAGAATTTTATTTTAAGTATTACAATTTAAGGCATACATTGACATTCTGAAAGGAACAAAGAAACGAAAAATTAATAAAGAAACCCCCCTAAAGGGAATGTAATGTCATTTTTTTTTTTAATTAAAAAGCTATTCATTACTTTCAGTTTCTTAGTTTTATGTACATATAAACCAGAGACATTGACAGTAAGAGCCGGGATTAACTTGCCAAAAGCAAATCCAGGGGATGTTTTACAACAAACAAAACCACATTTAGGATCTGTGGAACCATATGAAGACGATTTGGACAATGATTTACAGCCAGCAAGATTGGAAGCTATTGAAGAAAAAACAGGACAGAGTAAGAAAATTAATTTATAGAAAAAATAATGTAATTTAACAAGTAAAAAACAAATTTCTTGATGAAGTACATTTCACAAATTTTTATATACCATTTGTTTTTCTTTATTATGTAATTTATAATGTAGAATAAGCTACTAACAGAACGTGCAATTATTGCATAAAAGAAATTTCAATTATTAAACAATGTATAATTTTCTTGCAGGTATGTTTGGTGAAATAGCTCTTGTAATATTCTTAGTAATGGCAGCATTCGGAGGTGTTGCATTATTAATCTGGAAAATTGTACCACAAGCAGAGAAAGACAATATCTCTATTGGTAGTGCTTCTTCCTTGTCACGAACTGGTATTTTTGGAAGGAGAAACAGAGACAGGTTCTCTGATCGGAGTTCAATATATTCAATCACACTCTCAGAAAAAAGTGATAATGATAAGAAACCAAATGACGGTGATAATACTTCAGAAGCCTGAGCACTTCTCATAAGAATATGAATAATATTTTAATTGAGAACTTAGTCACTTTTCACAGTGTGGCAATAAATGCACTTATTAACTTATATCAAATGTACTGAGTTAAAATACTACACAGGTGAATTTTGAAGTATTGGAGTGTTGGTTTATTATATTGTAGTTAGAAATCTTAAGATTTGGAACACATGAATTTGTTCCAAAATCTTTGATTGGAACTCTATTTGTTTACAAAGGCCAGTAGCATTTGAATAAAATATTAATAGTTTGAGCAAATGTTTAGATCGTTACATATTTTTATTGTAAAATCATTATTATAATAAATCCATAAGGATACTAATAACATAAGCTTTAAAAAAGAATCGTAAGTAGCAAATTAAAATATACAATAAAAGTGTTATATTTGTTTGTGTGGGAAAATAAATGTATTAAAATTTTGAATTATTTTATTTAAATACAATATTCTGTTTCATTTCACTGATAATTATATTTCTTCGAATTTCCAATTTAGGAAAGAGAAAATCATCAACAATGTCATTTAATTCTTCTAAGGCGATTTGAGCATGCAACTTTAAAATTGGATCTTCATTGGAATCTTGGTACAGACTTTTTAATATTCTGTAAATGGGCAGTAAATTTTCCTTTAATTGTACTAGAGTTTCTTTCCCTAATCCCTTCAGTAGGCTACCTATCACCATCACAGCAGCTCTGCGACACTCTATTGCTTTGTCATTTTCTATTATATTCCAAATACATAAGAGGACCTGTAAACAATAAAAAGCATTTTGAACAATTTAACTTTTTGAAATTTTGGTAATTTTTAGATAATATATACACTGATAGAATAAATGAACTGACTACTGCATAAGACAATGGATATTCCTTTATATTTATCTCTATGTTATTGTAGTCTGATTTCTGATCTCACTCTCAATCCTAATCTCGGTTCTGGATCTGGTTCAATATCAGTTCCATTTTTAGTACCAATCTGGTCCAGCTTTAAATTCTAATGCCCCTCCCAACTTTTTCCACTACGCTTCCGACTTTTGGTTCTTCTCTTTATACTGGACATATTTATATTTTATACCAAGAATAGAGTAGAATCACAATTACGAGTGAGGGGAACATAACGTGTAATTGTGGTTCTAGTCTCGGTTCCAAAGCAGATCACATTCTAGGTTGTTTTGATGGTCATTTCACTCTCGATTCCGATCTCAAACCTCTTTCCATTCTTAACTCCGATCCGATTATAGCAGTTTTGTTCCTGGCTCATAATCTTAATCAGCCTTTATATAGTAATACGGATTAATGAAAGTTCTAAGTGTTATATAATGTTAAATACATTTCGAACACTGTTATCTTCCACGAAAAAAATTCAGCTTCAAATTTTGCACCATAAATAGTAAATATCCACAATGATGAAATAGAAAGTATACAACCAACAATCTGATTACGATTATTAAATTTAATTTCAAATAATTTAAAGTCCCTCTGCTAAATTTTATTCAATGCCCCCACCCTTTTTGGTTGATTACCAGAGAACACTGAAAGAATATTAAACTGAACATGAATACGACTTGCAATGTTCTTTATATAATTCCCATATAAAATTTCTCCTAAAGGTTTCAGACACTTAAAACATTAAAATTCATGGACATATATTGCCTGCTCTTGATACGTGGTCTACGCTGTAGTGGTCAACTTCAATAATTACTGAACTAATTTTTGAGACAAACTACATTTTTTCTGAAACTATAGATGCAACGACTATGGTGTCTTTAGAAAATGTAAATTGAAATAAGAAATTATGGCTATTTCCAGAAATCACATGTTCCTGTTCATGGTATGTACATAATCACATACGTTTACAAACTACAGACACTACAAAAGATATATAATTAAGTTTGACATTTTAAAGCAACTTTCTCATAATTTTTATATATAAGATATAAATATGTAATTAAAAGTGTAACTAAACACTTATTTACAAATGTACTCATATTGTTAGGAAATTAAAGCCGAAAGATACTGTAGTCTATAACCTTTTAGAAGGGGTTAAAACAAAAATAATACATAATTGATTTTTATAGAGAATTAAAATAAACTACTTACTTCGTATATTACACTTCCAAGTCGGTAATTTAATATAAAAGCAATTTCAGCTAAATTTGATATAGCGGAAGTTCTTATGAAAGGATCATTATCTCTACACCCACATAACATTGTATTTAAAAGAGTTGTCTTGTGAATGACAGCCATTTCACCTAAAATAACATATAAATTGTTAATTTCTAGACTAAAAAAGAGAAAATAATAGTGAACTAGTGTAATAAAAAAGAAACAATTTGCTTCTTTAATAAAGATTCTGCAATTTAAAATTAATATATTTAATAAAAAAAATTGGAAATCCATTTGGTATATTGATGTTAGCAAAAAAAAATTATAGCAAAGTGAAGAATGGTTAAAGAAGTGATACTTTGTAAACATTGTTAAAAGTGAAAACACCATTAGAATTATGTCTGAGAAAATGCTAACCTAGTTTTTTGGTGATTTTAACAATGGTATCCCCTATTTTCATTCGTATTTCAGAAATTTTGTGTTGATTTTTTTCTGTGTCAGCATCTGTTTTTTCAGATGATATATCAAGGAATTCCTTGCACAATACATGTAATACATCTTCCGAGCAGTGAGTCCCCAATGCAGCTATACCATTTATAGCCGATAAGTAAACATATGAGTCCCTGTCTTTCAAGTAGTCCTAAAATGAGACAAAAGTTATGATTTCTTCATTAATAAGTGTGAAATACATTTACAGTATGGGTAAATTACTTTGAAAGATTGCAATAATATTAATAATTACGAATAAACGAGTACTACATGGATGTCAACTATGCATACACAATTATAAAAAATTAAGGTATAGATGTTCACAGTATTCACTTGTGACGAAAATTATCAAAAATTTGATTTTTTAATATTCAAATAGAAAAATAATGTTTATATATATTTAGAAAACTTTGAACACAGCCTAAAATTGAAGTCGGAGATAAGTGCAAATCATAAACAATATTATATAACTCTAATAGATAAATTCCTTACATCAATGTCTATGACCAAAACACAATTTTTTTAAGAAGTATTTTAATGCAAATTAAAAAAAAAAAACTTAAGACTTGGATTTATCATAATTAGCTACTTTGTGACTAGATAATGTTCAAAACATTTTGTGATCATTGATATTGATGGAGTATGGGCATACAACAACACAAAAAGCCATGTTCGTGAAATAATATATATCATTAAAAAGAAACTTACCTGAAATAAACAAAATACATAGTGTTTTTTTGATATAGTTTCAGGATCTTTAGCTTCTACTAATCTGGTGAGCTCTATTATACCATGAACACGAGTAGGCAGTAAATTGTCAAATATACACGATATAGCCTTAGAATAAGGTGTATCAGAAATCGGAGGACCTTTAGATGTTAATAAAGACATTGTCTCTTCACATATCATGTAATTAAAATTAGATTTGTCAGCTGCAATTTTCTTTAGAACAGGAATCAAGTGATTGAATTGTATCTTTAAGCAAATTTTGGAATTCATGATTATTGTATTAAGAAGTAACAAAGCAATCGTCACACATTCATCACTGTAATCATGATTTTTTAAAAGATAATATTCAACAAATTCTATAACACTCTTTGGGTTGTCTTTTATTGATGATATAATTTTTGGTAGGGTGGCCATTTCACTTAACAATTGCAGAACAGATGCATACTGCTGATTAGTTTCCGTCAACAACTGAGGTTCATCTTCAATATGAAGGAGGCTTTCGTCAGTTATACGTCTTTTATTCGTGAGACTCATAAGCATATTTAATAGTATTTCGAAAATTTTGAATATAAACGCCTTGTCACTGCAATTCTTAATTAAATCAAGGAAAAATACCAAAGCTTCTTCTTTTGGATAAACAAAAGCTTCACTTATACATTTAATAACAACCCCCGATTCAAATTCTTCTATATTAAATTTTGTTGCATTATTGCTGTTACATAGTAACAAATCTTCGAGTATGCCACCTAATGCACTTTCGTCACAGTTTTCCAAAATTTTTGTAACAATATTCATAACTTTAAAATGAAGTTCCTCATGTTTAGTGTTTCTTAAGCCAATCCAGTACAAAACAAACAGATTAGAACATAATAATTTTAATGGCCACATTGAATTTTGAGTGCAAATGCAACTATGTAAAATATTAATATGATGTTCAATTTCCTTAAACTCCATTAATATAGTTCCAGACATAATAGATTTCGAGTTTAAATCAGTGTGACAAAAAACTTTGAAGATATCTTTGATTAAATTTTGCACAGTGTTTGATTCTGGATATTTTTCATTGAGGGAATAGACACACTTTGTAGCAATTGAAATGTATTGTGGATTGTTTGAAGTGATTAGTAGGCCTAATTGAGCACATATATTATCGAGGTAATCATTTTCAGAAAGTGAACCGTGTTTTGTGGTTACAATCTTGCAGATCAAATCATGTTTTTTCCAGTCAAGACCTGTATCAATCCCATAACCTTCCATGAAGCACCTAATCAAACTCAATAAACCACCTGATACCAAAAGACGTCTACTCATTTCCTTTGATATAATCCTCCTTGCAAACATAGGAGGAAGCGGATCACTGACACCTTGCAAAATTAGTAGTTCTTTCATTAAGACTGGTTGGAAGCAACTTGAAACTAAACTTTCGTATATTGATAAATATTTTTTTCTATCCAGAATTAAATCATTATACATCTTGTCAGTCATAACAAAATTATCGTATGTACCTGGTTTTTTCAAGGGAGCATATGACAACTGAATCAAAGCAGCCAAGTAGTCAGACAAGTGAAATGTGATAATTATATTTTTTAGAACTGGTATTTTATAGCTTCTAATGAAGAAATCAGTGCAAACCACTAAAAAATCATATTTCTGTTCACTATTTAAATTTAACTTTGGTATGATAGCCGCATTTGAACATCTTTTGTTCAGATTTATACCTAAGCCAGGAATAAGGCATTGTGCAAGTCCTAAAGATGTTATAAGCTGGAAACACGTCCTTAATGTTTTCTGATTTTTAACACTTATTAGAACAGTTTCATCACTAGACACGTTCTTGGAAAGTTCATCTATTGTATCAATAATAGTCTTAATAAATTTTGATTGAATGGAATAAGCATCATAAATATCATTGTTGTTCTGTGTGGGAATACAATTTGCTGGGCCATCTGTAATAGAAAACAAATTTATTATATAAATATGAATTGTGAATAAATGAAATGTAATAGTATTCTTATTTACTTCATAGACTAAACAATAAAAATCCAAAATTCTTCACATAATATCCCCTAACATTCAAAAGCAACAAAAATTAAGTCTACATAATAGATACTTCTACTTTTGATGATATAAGTGAAAAGTTCTTAAGTATTTAGGAATATCTAGAGAAATAATTCAAATGTTAAAAAAAATTGTATTAGGCATAGAACATAGAATCTATAGTAATTTAACTTTAATAAGAAGTAAATACAAATCACTACAAAATTTTCTTAATTATGACAAACATACCTATTCATATTTTATATTTAGTGTTTTGTATACAGGTATATTAAAACAATTCAAATATATGTCAAACTTAAAAATAAGTTTAAAATTAATTTGTTGTATACATACAAATGTATGTATATTTTTATGCCATAAGCGGGTTATGAACAATGTAAAAGGTTGAAATAGACTTGTTTCTTGGTTTCAGTATTAGAATTGATAAAAATGGAACCCAAAAATTTCTTAGTGTGAAACACAACAAAATAATAAAATTTCATGTTTGAATAACGTATTAGTAACCTCTGTTAATAATAAGTTCATAATACATTGTACTAATGGTAAGATACATAAAAAAATTAGTACAAGAACTATAGAAAAATTAATCATAAATGAATTACTTAATAAATTTATCGTTAATATTAGCACATTTTTTTAGTAACATTTACATACATTCTTAAATTCTCTTTAAATAAATATGCGTTTAGAACATTATTTTATGCCATTAAAAAAGGAAGAAAAATTTTCCTAAGGCCGAGTCGTAATCTTAGAATTTTACCTTTTAGAATTAGTGTTTCTAATTTTTCAAAATATTCTTGAACATGCATAATTAGTGCTACTAAATTATTATCTATTGACTATAATGTAAAGTCGCAAAGCTATCAGAGGTTGTTAATTTTGTACCAAGAATAACAAAAAATAAACTTGTGAAATACACACAGAGAAGAATATACGGGAAAACGTATTAAAAAGTACTACTGTCAACCACAGAACAAGTCAATTTTTCAAAAACAATCAATCGTGTGTACTTTATGCAGAGTTAATTTTATACGAAAATTATAGGATTTGGACGATAATTTGGCATCCAGGATAATATATGATCCTTATTTAAGGATTGTACTCAAAAGTACGATAATTTTATGTATAAAGGCTTTTCTCGACAATTAACCTATAACGTATTTTTTCGCACACAACACGAAGATTTTTAACATACTGCAGAATTTTGAACAGCCAATGACCAAATAATGGCGGAATACAGTTTATTGCACTAATTTATCAAACAAGTTGCAGAAATCATATCAATATCCTATAATTCATTCCAAGTTAAGTGATAAAGTAGTGTTATTAACGTTGGTAATTAAAATTGCTTCTGTTAGTTTCTTGGTTTTGTGTATAATAAATTTCTTAGGATCTATTTCTGATTTGTACGTTTGTACATGCATATTTAACTATGGTTTTCTGATTGTTAAGCAATATAAATATAAACAACACCATTTATCACCCAGATGCAATTGAGTAGAGAAATTTAAAACACCTATTTATTACTTATCATTAATATTTCTTCCTTTGATTTTCTTTGGTATTACAAAATGTTATTGTAATATGTGAGACAGAGAAAAAATGTTCACTTAAAGCAACTTTTGATTAAAGTCTCTGGAATGATTATCATGGTCAATAAATTCGGGATAGGAACTACTTCTCCACTTGCTCCTTACAAAAGTAAAGGAGATGTTTGGCTGATTTTATTAACCATTGCCTAATCCATAATCCATGTGAAATAAAATAATTAAAAAAAAAAGATACCGCCCTCAAAAGCCTATTTAAATATATGTTTAAATAGACTTCAAAAACAATTAAGTAGTTGTTTTTGGAGTCGGTTTTAGTTAAATATAAATCAGACACAATTGGGTCTTCTTAAAAGAATGACATACGCGTCTCCCGTTTTTGCTCACGCCACTCCAAAGGCACTCGATAGACTCCAAGTAATCTAGAATAAACTCTGTAGAGATGTCAAGGATGCACACTAGTGCGTTCGGAATACAGTACTTCACAGGGATTTAGAACTCTTTACTATAGCCAAATTTATGAAGAACGCGTCTAAGCGGTTCTTCGACATCGCGGAATCGCATTCCAATGCGCTTGTCCGTTCATCAGTCTCATATGAGGCACCACACCCTTATCATTTTATCCGTAGGCCACGGAATGTATTTACCGGAATGTACTGACGCTGTTACAGCGGCAGTAGAAAGCCTCATGGAAGTCAACGACACAAATGACTGACAAAGCTTAGGTACTCCTAAATCAGTAAGGTCTATTCAGGCCATAGTACCCCACTTCATCAGGCCGGTTTCGATCCGAGTAGATTAAATGGATCCGACCTGTGTTGAAGTCCAGTGGCATTTTATGCCAAGGCGATCCATTATGGAATCGTCTATAGGGCATGTCACGCGCCGTTGACACCTTCGTGTGCTGTCTGGCGGCATTCGGTGAAGCTATCAAAGCATTCTTGCTAACAGCACTTGACGACTGGTAATTTTTTCACGGGGACTTTTTTAGTGGGTTTCAACCCAACATTATCCGCGTGCACGCGCACGCGGGTGTGCGTTATGCATTTTTTGCCTCTTTCTCGCCGCAAGAGGGAAAAAAAATTTAGAAGAAGAACATTTCAATATTTTGACTCAATATTTAATATTTCATATTCGTGTTTATATTCGATTTAATATATTATTTTGCCTTGCTTTAGGTGGAACCGACTCGAACTTCAACACAAACTTCAAAAACAACTAATTAGTTGTTTTTGAAGTTTGAAGTAAAAAGAAATATTTTCTATAAATCAATGATTTATTTAGTATTTATATGAAACCAAGGGATTTTATTTTACAGTAACATGTTGTATTACGAAGTATATCAATATTTGATCCACTAGATACAGAAAATATTGATATCAATTAATTTAACGGAATACGAATCTATAAAAGAAAATGACATTTTTTTTTAATTTTCATAGGTATTGATTCCTGTTTAAATAAAACTTATCTTTGCAGCGATGTAAGTGAATCAAATTATTTACATTTTCGTAGTAAGTGCGTGATCCCTTACTAACAAAAAAAGTAGAAAAAAGATAACCTCAATTATAAATTTGTTCAACTTAAACGTTGAATAAACGTGCACCATATATAATACTTCATAAAATGGTAATTATTTAATGAGACATGAGAAAATTATTTTTTACCAATGACATCAAAGGTATTAATTTTAAAAATATTTTATCCCGAAAATAAATGATGAATAACAATAATGAGGGCAAAAATATAAAGATTCTCAATTTTATAAACTGAATTAAATATTGATTGATTCAGTCGGTTTTTTTTTGTTCCTTCTCAATGTGTGTGACTATGATTGTGAATACTGATGACATGAACTGTCATGATCCACAAAAGGCGTCTAAAGTAAAGAATACAGTCTGTGTAAGATCATTCGCATTAATTTTTTTGTGCTGAGATAGTTAGTATTTTTCAAAATGCTGATTAAAGTTAAAACTCTTACTGGCAAAGAAATCGAGATCGACATTGAGCCCACTGATAAAGTGGAAAGAATAAAAGAACGAGTAGAAGAAAAAGAGGGTATTCCACCGCAACAACAGCGACTGATCTTTTCTGGCAAACAAATGTGAGTTTATAATAAAACTTCACATCGAGGTGTTCAGTAAAATGTTTATTTTTCACAGCACGCGCTCAATTTGAAGGAACATATACACGGATTCTCGTTCTCGACCATGATAGGATTGAGATTCCAATTATTGGTATAATATCTCTATCAGAAATTTAATCTCTAGTTGGGAGAGTCTTCATCACTTTAGGAAATGACTCAAATTATTACTCTTAGAATCTATCATTCATTAGAGAAACTATTATAAAAAGCTAATGTGACGCATTGGCTTTTTTACTCGTTTTTCTCTTTATTAGCTCCCAACATTAATAATTTTAATTTAATTTATTCATTGATTTTAGAATTTTCTAGAAAAATTTCAGCCAACGGTTATGAAAATTTATATCTTGAAAATTAGTAGTTTTGTACCTTGAAGGGCAGTAATCCAATGACAAAATCCCTACTGTGAAAATTTGTAGTTATTCTATTGGGTGAGGTGTTAATTTGCAGAAATCCTTACATAAACGCTTCTCTGCAACATGCAGCATGCAACCCACTGTGGATCCTCAAATCTGTTCTTCCACTACACATTCTTATCTAAAGAATTACATATTGTTTTGGGAGGATCAATAGGTATTCCATATCTGTCAATCCTCTAGGATCAATATTAAATTCTTTGGATAGGGATTCACAGTGAAACAACAGGTTCGAGGGATAGCGGTGGGTTGCATGGTGCATGTTGCAGACAAGTGTCTAATTACATTTATAGATCTGTAAGGGATTTTTTTCAGTTGGCTGTATATTTGTTTTATATAAGCTATACTTTAAGAATGTTTTAGACATTCATTGTCTCTTCTTATAAGATTGTGTTTTATTTTTTGTTTGTCACTTTTTGTTATGAGTTTAAGGTATAATTGTAGGTATGTAATAACTATTTGAGATGCAATTCCTTCCCCATAGCTGGATACAATATGTCCAAATTAGTTTTTGGATACACTTATATAAATTCATTTTCTAACAATAATTATGGTTTCTTTTTGAAAACCCAATATTTTTTTCTCAAATGTCCAGCATATTTAGCAGATTTTTGCTTAAAGTACTTAAAAATAATAGAATACATAAATATCAATGATTTTATAAATTATATGCTGATAAGAACCATTACAATTTGTATGAATTATTAAATCAAATCAAGAATGTGTACTAATATTATAAATGAAAAAGTAACTCAGTCTGCTTGGTTGTAACATTTTTACAGCTACAATGTTGAACCAAATTTAATGAAATTCAGTATGAAGTTAGATTCAACATCAAAGAAAAAATAGAAAATATATAAATATTTTTCATATGCAAGATTCAAGATAGAAAAAAAAATTGGGTTCGTGTACTTATGTATGCGTGTGAGAAGTTACACTTCTGTAGCATAATTAAAAACGAGCCCAAACTTGATTGGGTTGTGTCGTTTAATTATGGAGTTCCTATGGCCAACCTTCCAGCTCCATCATCAGACTGGTTATCATATAGTATCAAAGTACTTATCAAGACAAATCAAATGAGCCCAAACTTGATGGGGTTAAGTGCGTCGTTTAATTACGGAGTTCCTATGGCCACCATATCAAAGGGCTCTGGTTACCATATAATATCAAAGTACTCGTCATGACGAATTAAACGAGCTCAAACTTGATGGGGTTGCGCCGTTTAATTACGGAGTTCCTATGGCCATCTTCCAGCTCCATCATTAGACCCTGGTTACCAATAGTATCAAAGTACTCACCAAGACGAATCAAATGAGCCCAAACTCGATCTTTCATTCGAATTCGAATTCAAAGCAGGCAGCTTCAACCTGTTAATTTTGTGTTACACAATCTTAAAATTTCACTCTCATCATTTTTCATAACGAGCCTAAAGTATAACTTCAATTAAAAAATAACTAATGTTTAGTGAGATGAATGTTCTAAAAATAATTTAATTGTAATTTCATGATGGAGTGCCTTTTAGGTTTCATTTTTCTTCATGTAAGATTACTTATGAATTTAGTTCATTATAATGTTTAAAGCGCATGGTTACAATCATAATTTTAATTTCAGGAATGATGAGAAGACTGCTCAGGACTACAAAGTGCAAGGTGGTTCTGTTCTACATCTTGTATTAGCATTGAGAGGAGGAAAGTGACAATTATGTGATAATTATTTTTAATTCTCTTATTTATACTATTATTTTTTTCTCATTAACAAAGTCAAAATGTTTAGGTATCTCAATATGTTCAAGGATCTTTGGTTGCGCTGAAAGACTTTGTTTAAAAATAACATCTCTTGTCATTTCAGTTTGATTTGATGTATGTTTAAAATTATATTGTTAACATAAAATTTAAATGATACCATAAACATAAAATCTACTTATATTTTTATTCACTGAATAAAGGGATTTCATCAAAATGCCTCATTTCATTTTGATATTTTGTCATTTTTCATCACTTATGTTTAGTAGATATGTGATACAATTCTATGTAAAATTACAATACTGAAAAAAAAATGTTTTTTGTATTTTTGCCAGCACTGCAATTGTTTGACAATTAAGAAATTTTGAATTTTGTCATGATAAACCTTAATTCATCTGATCTTTCTTTATTACTTGTTAGAACTCATGTAATATCCCATGGATTCACTTTATGATTAGGATAATTGGCTATGATCTCTATGATTGGCCAATTCATGTTATGAACATTGGTGAGTGTATATTACACTAACTTTTGCCTGCGATTCCACCAACATAAACATAGAATGATGAAAAATTTCTTTTTGGATATGATTTATGTAAAATCCATTTTTAGTGAGGGTCTATGTCCCTCAAAGAGTAACAATGCCAAATTTTAATACATTCGGACTTATAGCCTTAGCGATCTCGTAATGAGTCAGTCAGTGGCATTTCTTATATATAAATAGATTACATTTTGTTACAAAAATTGCTCTACTATCTTATTTTGTAGGTAAGTGACTTCTACTTCTTGATAGCATTATATTGATGTAATTCATTGTATACTTGAATAATATCATCTATAGAATAAAAAAAATACATATTGATTTTTTTCACATGATATCATTTCTGATTTGAGAAAATCCTGTTGTCCTAGGAATAGGAATGTTTACAGTAAATTGGTGGGATGGATATGTAATGACATTAAATATAAGTAAGATTTGCTCCTTCTGTTTTTCTTGATATTACTGCTATCAGACTGGCTACTACACACTTTATTAATATGATGGAGTTTTCTAGTTGTAAACCAAATTATTAAAGAGCATTTCTAAGTAAACAATTTTTTACCGAGATCAACTTTCATTTTTGCAATACAACCTATTTTTGAGAAGAATTAAAAATTTACAACAGTAATTGGATCAAAAATGTTTCACCAAACAAAACAGTTTACATAGAAAAAGTTAATAAAAGCATTTTTTTATTTAAAATATCATCCTCATTTGCATATTATCTGTATTGTCATTACTAATATCAATACATTGACATATTTTGGTAAATGTTTATTAGGGGCCATCCATAAATTACGTCACACGTTTGGTGTCAACGAAATGTCACAATGCGCGACAAGGAGCAGGTCAAAAGCTTTGTGACGTCAAATCCAAAATACGAAAACGAAAAAAGGTTTATGTCTTTTGTTTTGTCCAATATTTAAAGTATTTTGAATAATAAAATTGTAAAAACTGCTGTTTTAATTTATGTGTGACCACCTGTGACAAGAATGGGGAGGGGGGGTCAAACCTTATAATTTATGTGACGTAATTAATGGATGGCCCCTTATTTGCAGTCAATTAATTTTTTATATTTACATTTGAACAGTACCTCTCTCAATTTGAACAGTACTTTTTATCCAGCAATTGTTGAAATGTAGGCATTCCAAATTTCAAGAAGAAAATTCTTGTAGAATTCATTTTGTAACCATTGAAAAGTTCCATTTTCTATTTTATGGCTCTATCGTCATACCTTCATATTTATCAAGTACATTGGACTCATTAAAACAAGCTCAAACTCAAAGGGTTTATTAATAGTGAAGAATTTTACTATATCACTCCTGTCGGTTAATAATCACATCAACTTGATGGTACGAATTATTGTATTATCATTCATTCTTAATATGTTTGTATAGTTGCAAGATTCCATTAAGCTCATAGATAGAAGTTAAAATAAATCATATAAAAAGGCACCTCTGTTTTAGATTTATATTGCATTAGGTACCCGGAGGCAATGCAACTCTGTCTTTGATTTTTTATTACTGATTAAAAAGTTAGTCAATGCTAAAACAAACATGTATTTCTTAAGTCTCGCCTATGATCTACGACCTAACCAAAGTTGAAAGTTTAAATTCAATTGTCCTTTTCTGTATGGAAAAATATTGATATAGTTTTCATGCTCATTTACGATATATTTATGTCCAAAATCTACAAATAGAACAGCCCATCTTTTGTTTCTTAAAACTGCATGAAAATAGCCCTTCAAAATGATTGCTGAAAACTCCACATTTTTTTCAAAACAGCAGAAATGAAAAGCCAAATATATATTTCTGATTTATTACACTGATCAATATATGTAATTAAGACGTACTAATACATTGACACAAATGTATTAACACAATATTCTTATAGTTATTATCAAATACTTACAATATTTTACATAAAAATAAAAATCTTTGGCTTGCAAACAATTTCTTAAGAACACACCGACAGTTGCTCTTACAATAAAAGGTATATTTTTTATTTTAATTTATAATTTTACCACAAGCCTTATGAATCCATATTTTAAAGTTTATCTCACTAAATACTAATTGGAATGCAAATTGATAAAACTGTAGTATTTATTGTGTAGGAACTAACAGTGTCATCAATTTGGTGTGCATTAATGCATGAGCAATTATAAAGACAAACTCACTAATAACAGGAAATGTAAAAGAAGCTATAACATGTACAAAGTTATCATAATCACACGCTTAAACTCAGCCGATTAAGAGAACATTAAAAATTTATTTACATTATTATAATAATGAAATGACATTGGGACGGAAACATTTCATTAATATTTGGAATCGCTAAACTGCTCTGTCGCAAGGACAGTGATGCAAAACGAAAGATAAATTAATCATCTACAAAATTTTGGTACTAATTTTAAATTTGCAATAACATTGCCAATATTCTTATGATTATCACAAAGAGATTAAATATATATTTAATGTATATAATGTTTTATTCTCATTCATCTAACCTGATTTGCGAATCGCTTAATCTAAATTAAATGTCCCTACATTAAAAACTTTGTCATAAAATTGATTATTTTTAATTGAGTTAGTACTATCCACTAGTTAAAAATCATACCTATCATCTATTTGGCACAAAAATGGTAGTGAATTATAACAATCATTTGTACCCTTAATAGCAATTTTCTGCAATGGATGGGATGATTCATATACCTACTAACTCATTAAAAGGTAATGCAAGCATTCACTAATTATTTTACATAGTTATGCCCAATGTGCAGATAATAGTAATTGGTGTAGTTATGCAGAAATTGTCCATAGAAGTATTTTTATCTCAATAGCAATGTTTTAATTTGAATTGTTAATTGCTCAAGAATAGATGGTCTTTTTAAAATATTGAGCCACGTTTCTGCATGACTAATCCGATTGTAGTAATAACTACACATTTTCTTTGACATAATTAATTGCGCTATCAAATAAGTCACAATGAATAAACTATAAAGAGATCCTATTCTGCATTGGAGTATCAGCAACAACTGAAAAATAAAGAAATAATTCATCAGTATCGTGAATTCTCGTCCTGTGTACATTTTCTTTAACAAAATACATAAACAAATGTATTTCTATCGCATTATAAAGCTATATTCGTGAGTTAAGGTATTTTTCATAGATATACAAAAGAATCTACTTTCAAACTCACGAGTTCGTTCGCATGGGCTTAGAATAAATTATTTCGCCATTTATATCGATTCGATCCCATACCCACGTCCGATCACGTTTTCCATCCTAATCTCAATATCGGTTCTTTGCGGGCCCCGCTCTCGTATCTCATTTTTGTCGTATCGGCAGGTACCTACATCGTACATGATCTTCGTACATATACACGGCTCTTTTTACCAATTTAGCTTACGACTACACCTAAAGGTAAAAAGAAGTAGGTAACTTGAGTTGGGGGTAAATATGTTCATACGCAATCACTTGTAATCTACGATAACCCATATAGATAATATAACAAAACAGTAAAGAGAAAAATCTGTACTCATTATAAAAAACGTTGATAGAATATATTGTAATAGTTTTTAGAATTTGTGTATGTCAGCAGCTCAATTAAACTTCATGCAAATGATCTAGCCTGTATCCAATGTCGGACTGATCATATAGTCGAGGTGGCGATGGACAGACGGGCCTCGGCCTGCGCGGACGCCTACCACACCTACCCTCGGACTTACGACTTACATGTAAAATATCTACCTCATTCAAACTTAGCGAGAAACGAAATAGACAAATTTGAAAAACGGTTGACCACGAGACCATCACTGAAACTTCCCGTTATTTAGCTCAGAGATATGACATTCTTGCACATTTTTGAGCTCAAAAATTATAATGGCGCTTTTTTTCTTGTTTTTAAACAAGAGTATTTATCGACTAATTAAATTGTGGAATTCGCTAACATTTTTTAGTGTAAAAGTATATTCTTTCAAGAGTATTGCTCCATCAAAAACTTTGAAAGGTATTTTAAAACGGCATTTTTTGAAAATTTTTAGAGGCCATATCTTTCGAACAAAGTAGCTGATTTCGATCTCTTTTGCGGCTTTTGAGGTAATTTTTCGTTGTGAAATTACGAATGAATATACAATCGACACGTTAAAAAATTGGAAATTTAGTTTAAAAAATCGATTTTGATCTGTTTTGTGACATTCGATGTACGTTTTTAATCATTAAAATTGTATATCCCATCTACTCTTACGAAGGCTTCTGAGGAGCCCTAAAATCACAATACCACCCGGGCCCTTCAAGCTCAGTCAATGAGAAGTTTTGCTGCTGCTACCGCGCGTCCTCGGCTGACGTAATTTTTACGCCACGACATATAGGCTAAATCGTCATAAGTTAGCTTATTTTAGTCGCTGTGCATTTTCTCGTAAACTCCGCAAAAACTACTTGATACAATTTGATAAAATGGCGATATAAATAATTTATAGTGACAGATAGTATAGATTTTATTCCATTCTTCTGCTATGTTTTTTACTTTAAGTATATTTAAACAAAATCGGAATCTAAATTGAGACCAGAACCGGAATCTAGATTGAGACCAGAATCGGAATCGAAAGCGGGGCTAGGATTGGAAATAAAAACAGGAAGAAGATCCGGATCATGATCGACAACTATGATCTGAGTTTGACAGCGTTAATCGGTGAAAATAAAGAATCGAAGAATTCGATCATCACGTGGGCAGAGCTGCAGGCGAAAGCTAGTGTATGATTACAACTATAGTCATCAATTGAGTATTAACTAATTATCTCATTGGATCAAAGTTAGATAGGTTATCTATTGTGACATAAAAGCACTTGTTATGCAAGGGTTTTATATTGGTATGGTTGCTATTTAAATTCAATTGAGAAATGGGAACGTTGCCGGCAGACGTCCACTGGTGAATTGGTAAATGGTTGCATAGTGCGGTGTACATATGTTATCGGTCGGGCCCAATTTATCTGAATGGATTCAATGTTAAAGGAAATACTTTGTGTTTTTTTAAGCATGCACATAAACATGTTTTAGAAAAATGACAATATTAAGAAAATTCATAACGAGGATGCTCAGGAAAAAAATAGTGTTGGGAAGCCCGCAGTGCCGTTCATGCACAGTTAATGTAATACGTATACTGTATACATATAGTGTAATTACTTTGTTGAATAATAAATTTTTCGAATAAGCTGTGCCTAGACGAGAGGGAAAAATTATATTTTTGATGTACCTCGTATCTATATTTCCTTCTTTTTAACTTTCCGTTTTGAAAATCGAAGACTTTCAAAAAAAATAAAGAAGTCCTTGGTTCGGGTTCGATTTTGGAAAATCGAATTATCATATCTCGACGTTTTAAGGTCCACGGAAACCGTCACGAGTAATTTCAGAAGACCGTTCGTACGTGTATGTGTGTGTATATAACTAATTTTTGTCGTATGATATCTCAAGAATAAATCAACCGATTGAGACAAGCGACATGACGTTCGAAAGAGTCCATTCAAACTTAGATCGGATTAGATTTTGAAGTAAATCAACTGAGCTGTTTTGAATATATTCAAATAATTAAAATTGAAATAATCTTTTTTAAGTTAACTCGGAGAATTACCATCCAATCGATTTTTAAATCAAAAAAAAATATTTTGTAATGAAAAAATCAGGTCGAATTCCGCCATGTGAATGGAAATGGAATGATGCGTTTAAAAGATATTGCAGTTTGAAAGTTTTCAAAAAAAATCTTTTTTTTTAGATAACCTAGACAATTTTCATCCAATCAATTTTTAGCTCATTACAAAAATTTTTGTACTAATAAAACGCGTGAAATGCTGCGTATTAAATGAAAATCGAAGGAGGCGTTCAAAAGATACTGCAGTTTGAAAATTAAAAAAACACCTTTTTTTTTAATAATTCGGAAATTTTCCATTCAATTAACCTTTAACGCATTAAAAATATTTTTGGACTCAAAAAGTCGCTTTAAATGTTGCCCAGTGAATGAAAATCGAATGACGCGTTCAAAAGATATTGCAGTTTGAAAATTTTTAAACGAATATTTTTTTTTAAGATAACTTGAAGAATTTCCATCCAATCAATTTTTTACTCTCAATAACATTTGTTGTGTTTAAAAATTGCGTCGAATGGCATAAAGGAAAAAGTCAAAATGTAACGACACATTCAATATCTATCACAGTTTGAAAATTTCCAAAGACATCAAAATTTTTCCAACAATCGAATTTTGACAGTATAATATTTTTTTTGAATATTAATTAAACTACTCTAACGATAAATTTCAATATCTAACTAGCTCTTCTGATCAGAAAGTAGTTAATCGTTGCAAATTTAATAAAAATCGGTTGGTTTGATCGAGAGATATCGTCAACGGAACATTCGCAAAAATGAAATTTTCAAACTAATTTGTAAAGTTTTTGTTGGATTGATGTTTCGTCTCGGTCAACTTTCTTTGCTAAAAACTGCGTCGAATATCGCAAAGAAGATCAGAATCCAGCAACGCGATCGGTAGATATCGTATTTTAAAAATTAAAAAAATAGATTTTTACTTATATAAATCTAGATATTTAAACTCGAAGACCTAAAAACGTATTAAAATTATGTTTTTGAGCTCGGAGAGCTTGAAAAAGCACAAAAACGATCTTTTGCACTCAAATTTAATAATTTACTGCTAGGTATATTTTTGAAGGCTGAGCTTGAAAGTAGCGAGAAATTACATGAGTGGTCTATAAAATCAATTGTTTTGTCAATAACAGATATGTTTTGATAAGATAAATGTTAAGTTTTTGAGCTTCGAGATAACTGTATTTTTGAAATTGAGGAGTTCAAAATTATCAATAAACATCGTGTAGGCAAGTTTTAGGGATGGCCTGCAGGATCAACGGTTTTATAGATTTTTATTTTATTTATTTATATCTTTATCCATTGGGTAAGACAATAAAGTCATAGGTACACTATGATTATGTTATATGTATATGACTAGTGTTCACCAGCGACTTGTCTACATTGATACATAATAAATACATCAACACGTTATTACATGCAAGTCTGACTCTTCAAAGCAAATCCATCAAGCAGCTTATAGCATATACTAAACGAATACGCAGATAAAATGATTTGTCGTATTTTATTATTTAAAGATTTCGATTACGCCTGTACATATTAATTGGTTTAGTGTACTCTTATATATGTTTCATATTAATTAGTTTACTGTACTCTGTATTCATTATGATTACCTTTAGGCGTTTATCCATCAGAGAGCGCAGGCGTGACCCAGCCATATTTGTCGTGCGTTTTGACGAGCGACCTGAAAGCCTCCTCGGCGCGGCGGCGCGTAAACTCGCGCGCAGGACGAGGCGGGGCGCGAGCGACTCGGCCCTGTCCCTTGACCACAGACGCCGCGAACTGCATCACCACCGCCTCGACCGTGTACGCGGAAGCCCAGCCGCGCGGCGTCAGCAGTTCCATGCAAATCGCACCGCCTGTGCGTCATACAATCGTATTAGATATGTATTATTTGCAGAAAACATAATTAGAACTATCGTAAATGGTTATACAATAATTCCGTACAACATATTTTTGCATATTAATACTATTGTATTAATTATTGGTATTATGACGCAATGCCACAATACACGCAAGTTAAGATTTAAGATGGGATTGCATCTCTACCTAACTTCATCTGACGGTGGACTCTGGTGAGGACTTGAGAGGGGTAGTTGTTGTAGGTAGTAGTTGTGCTCTTGGTCTTCTGATTCTACATTCTCATTACTCATCACTACGTTATAAGAATGTATCTATACTAAGTACCAAACATAAATATACAAATGATGCATAAAAATATATAACTTTACATAATGTAGTTTTCTTTTAAAATCAGCACCTAAATTGCCAAACAGAAACACTTATGAGATCACCTCGATGTCTGCTTTTCTATAAAAACTGATTGAAGGGTTGAATGAGAAGTTGAAATATTTTATTAAGGTTACGAAAGGAAAACTTTTTGAAGTATGTACGCTAACGTTAGTGTAGTCATACTTAGATCATGATAACAATAAAAAAAATATAGCTTTAAAATGACCGTCTCCCGGGCTCATTTCTATTTTATTTCGTGGAAAAATAAAAAAATGCAATTTTAGACATTGACATCAAATTACTAGAATTGATTTATGTTGGATAGTTTTATTAGAACATGTACCTAAATAGCCGCTCAGATACACTAATTTGAATAGTATAATAATACAGAATAGTAGAATAATACAGAAAATGTCAAAACATATCTCATTCATAGATTCTCATGATTATAAGACGGAGCATAAATCGCGTGAATTCGATCGGCATATATCCCGTCGTTTTTAGGGTTCCGAGTCAAAATTGCAAAAACAGAACTCTTACATAATAGTTCGTCATGTACGTCCGTCTGTCCGTATGTCACAGGCATTTTACAACTACTAGACGTATATTGATGAAAGGAGTATAAGTGTCTTGTATAAGTCGCTACTTATTTTGATAGTTAAATAACAAATATAAAAATTTCTAGAGGGGGCAATCTATGCATGTAACAAAAGCTGATTTTTTTTTATGAAACATCAAAGTATGGCTCATATTTCGACAATTTTTTGAAAAACACTTCAATGTTTCTAATAAATTTATCTGATTACGCGAATATTTTCGGAAATAATGGCTCGGAAAGTAGTAGAAACTGTCCCCTCCCCTTTATTTTTCAAACCTTATTTCCAAATAATATGTGAAAAATTACGAACTTAATAAATAGTTTCAATGATAATTATTTTGAACATGATCGGATATACCGTTTTTGAGTTATTGCTAAAAAACTGCGCTTCTCAACAAAAGGACGTAAGTGCCATGAAGATACGCTCTTTTGCTGGTGCACTTTAGTCTACACTAGTTTAAAAGCAATAGTCGACATACCCTACTGGTTTTTCTAGTTATAGGCGACTAAAGTTCTTATAACTATTCTGTGCGGGAATATCTGAGCATGTTTTCGTTTTTTCTTAATAGTTTTTGTATTATATTGTGTAATGTAATAACGTTTTTTAGACCATTTTCAAAAAGCAATTCCTTTTGGTTGTTTAATAGAAATATATATGTCACAAATTAATGCCATCTCATGAATAAATCAAATAGTGAAATAAGTACCTTCCATGACAAAGCCTTTTTCTATCCGCGGCTCGATGACGCGCATGAAGGGCGGCGCAAAGGGGAAGTTTTCGGGAAACACGAGGTGCAGTAGTATGTTCTCGATGTTCAGCTCCCGCATGTCGGCCGCCAGGTCGCTGTCGGGGTCTATCTGATGCAGTCGCACGCGCCACTCGAATAGATTGTCATTCACTAATTCCACCTGCCAAGGGGTTGAAGTGTTTTTAGTACAACATTAAAAACTCAAAAGCGGAAATGAAGTTTGATGCGATTTAAATCTATAAGACATTTTCCACACGGTGCTGGGTATATATGGTATTGGTGCAGTTTTAAAAAGATACGATATGTAAAAATTTTGTTATACATCAACTCATAAACGGCCTAAAGTAGGATTCGGGGCTCATTATAGCGTGTAATTCAATTTTTGTAACACGTACGTTTGTCCCGTACAATTCAATTCGTTTATTCAATTCACATCGTACCGTACGTCAATGCCGGTATCCATCAAGTCCTGTGAACTGTGTGTGATTGTCCTTACTGTCAGATACACCTATGTTACGATTCACCCTAGGGTTTCTGACTAAATGAACAACTCGACCTGACACTAATATGGAAAAAAGTGTATAAAATATCTTTCAAAGTATATGACATTAAACTGGGCCTCCAGGCGGTCACCCACATTGATGAACGGTCATACGCTACGCTAAGACATTTCAATCTTGGCGTAGGTTATTTAACTTGTTTATATTGTAATAGTACTTAACAATACCATTAATTAACATAATATTATTCGCATGGATTTATTAAAAAGTATTTTAGAAAAATAAGTTTTTAAGGAAAATTATAAGGTATTTATAATTTTTCTTCATCAAATATATCTTTCTCTTCTTTTTATTCAACATCAACTAACAATAATTATTACTGACAATTAATATAGCATTTTGTATTTCTCACTAAAGGGAATTTTTTCTGTCTTCTATCAGGACAAGATAACCTGACGAAGAATAAACGACTTTTAAAAATAATGTAGACAGCCGTCGTTAATCGAATTGTTTCTAATGATAATAAACGAATTTCTTCTAAATTATTTATATTGTCACAAAAAAAATTAAACGTTAATACATAAGGTTTTTTCTATGATCACGACGGTCGGCCCCAAAAAGCCAGCCACGTATACGCGGACGATAGTTATTACTAACAGTGAAGACGGGTTCTGTACGGCTTTGCTGCAGCCGCTGAATCTCCTTCAGCTCTTTCATGAGACGGCGCGTGCGCACGGCGGCGGCGCGCTCGCGGACCTCGGTCGCGTTGGCGCCTTTCTTTTTGGCCAGCGCGGCGGGACTGGCCGGGAGACTCGCTGTGGCCTCGGCGGGACTCACGCCATCTCTAAAACCAAACATCGTTAGTTTTTAAGATTCCAGAAAGTACTATGCGTATACGACGTTCGATTATTGACCGCGGCTTTAGTTGTCGTACGGAAGTTCCATAAGTAACATATTACATATCTAACATGATATAACAGAGGACTGCGTACGTTAGGTACGATTGTTATTTCACAACAGAACCTGAAAGCAGGCTTAGTACATTATTTCCTAACACTAAATGCATATGTAATGTAATACTAAATGCATCCAGTCTTTTCCATAAAAGCACGGAGGGCGTAGGCCCAGGGCTCCGGCGTCGAAATGTCTGGCGGCCTCGGAATGTGGTCGTCGTCGTTTTACTAGTACATAGAAATATATTCTAACATTTTAATTCACGTTTTGGTTAGTTCACGAAAAGTACTACAAATTTTGTTTGCCCATTGGTCCTGATTCTGTGCTAAGTGTGCTCACTGACCTTGCATAGCTTAAGATGACCCGAATCCTATCGTATTTAATCGCACACATTGTTATTTGACCATTTACAATAAAATGTAACGAGTGGAAAAAAATGTAATGCATATATTTAAAAAAATTATATCGGAGGAAATGTTATTATCCATATAGAAGCCAAATTAGTAGCTTATTTTATTTGTGTCTGTCTGTCGGTCTGTTTGCATTTATATCGCGTATTACGCTGAAATTACTGGATGCATTTGAATTAAATTCAGCATGATTACGACTGACAAAGGGCAGATGTACCTTTGCCTCAAAAATCTATGCGTTTTCCATGCGATGTTGATAAAAATTAAAAAGGTTTTCATTCGACGTCACGCTGAGACTACCAAATGAATTGAATGAAATTTTGCATGGTTATAATTACTACTATGGATTGTTGTCATACGTACTTTTTATCCCGGAAGTCGATACGATTCTCGTGGGACAGACTAATTTCCACAGGTATAACTAATACAGTGTCAAGCTTAGTGGATATTAACATTTAGATAAATAAACGAAACAAAATCCCGAAAATCTAAGTAGATGGTAAGCTGCCTATAAAAAGCAGGGAATTCGTTTTATGTTCATGGAACATAAAACACAAGGAAAAATCGTATTATAGTAAATGTGAAAGTTTGTCTGGATGTTTGTCAACGTTATTTGTCAATTGTTACATCATTCTCAAACTGCCGAACGTATTCTAATCGAGTGTGGGATTGTGCTCAGAATCGAGAACATGACCGGGATTGAGATCAGTAGCACTACCGGGAAAGGAGTCGAGCGCAGGACCGCAAAGAATTGGGACTGACAGCGACGAGTCCACATGGGCAAAGTCGCGGGCGGAATCTAATTATTATTAACATTTGTTATAGCAGTATAAGTAATCCCTGTACACGACTACATTAACGCGTATTGCATATTCAGACAATAAAGAATACATCGTACAATATGAGCGTAAAACGGTTATTTCTCGAGAAAGACCTCGAATAGGTCAGCTAATGGCAGACAAAACCACGAAACCGCAACGTTGATGCCGACAATATGCTATTGGACGTTTTCACGTCACGATGCCTATTTAACGTTTTGTACTACTGCAGAAAACAAAAACACATAGTTATTGGTCGCTTGCGGTTTTCCTTCGTTTGTTAATTGCCGGAGGTCGTGGTAAACGTACAAAAGATTTCTACACGAACTTTACATGCTGTGGAGGTGAAGTTTTATAATTGAATGTATTATTTCCTTTCAAATGAAAATATCCTTGTCTTATATAGTATCCATCCGTATAAGCGTTATTTATATATGTACATACACGTTTATGTTTTATGTACATATACAACATGTACGTTATGGATAATGTTACATAAATAAATGTTGCATTTAAACTGAACGATACCGACATCGAAGTCTAATCACGGGCGACTCGATCGATGAGCTTTTACGTCAATTTAAACCATTCGCTTCGTGCCTCGGAGGGCATGTTAAGATGTTTGTCGCCGGTGTTGCCAACGTGTTGGCGGTAGCGGTCGATAGCGGCCCTCCCGGCCCACATCGTGTCAGTGTGGAGGGTTT